>JAODUG010053591.1:0-20896 GCA_027564795.1 Aphredoderus sayanus
AACAGATTTGAAATGTGGGTATAGAAAAATAATGCTACATAGTTTAGTTACGAAGTCATGCTTGCATTCATTTGACAAAATGTAGTAAGAATACAAAAGTGAGCAGTGCTGTTTATAGACTTATTAGGTGCTGATCCATCAAGAAGGGATAACATAATGAACTTCGCCACTATTTCTTTCTTGCAGCAGCCTTTAAGATGAGCATATAGCCTACACCGATTGGTTTAATTTATGGCTGTAATATTTGTAATCATCATATCTGTAGTTGTTATCATGTCACTTTTTGTTTTAAATGCTTGTGTGCGGCAGTGGTACAGTGGGTAGAGCGATCGAGAGGTGATTGGAAATTCACTGGTTTGAATCCTGTTGCAGTGTGCTTTGAGCGGTAGGTTAGATACGAGTTATACTGTGCAGTCCATATACCAACGTTTATTTTTGTAAATGGTCCCAGATATGCTATAAGTAAATAGACAGACAGTGTAAAATTTATTTTATAGCTGTTAAGTTTAATTTAAACATCACAATTAATGATACGGTTCCAGGTAATGTAAAACATTATTGGCTGTTGGGTGCAGGCTGCACACAAGTTTTGACATTGCATTACATGAAAATGACGATACTGTGAGAACAAATAAACAAATACTTTCAAGCGCAACTGGTCTGTCCCGGCACAAGACGCGAACCCAGTTGTCTGAGCAAACACTGACACGCCCAGGCCAGAGTGTGTCGCTCACTAACCCTAGTGAGTGAGATTATGGAACTAGGAATTAGAAACCACCAGTTAAGAGATTTGGGACACAGCCACGGACATGTACAGAGGAGTTACAACAACTTCCTGTGTCACGGCAAAGGGTGAATCGCCATGCCGTGGGTGTAGTGTTGCACAAGTACTCAAAAGCTTCACAAGCTACAGTCATACATGTGTTATGGCTTTTCTGAGACAGTTAAGAAGAGGATGTGCCTGACCTGGAAGAAGTAACACATCACAATGTAAAGCAATTTATTTCCTGTCGCCAGTAGGTGGCGCTATAACTGAGTGAATATTGCCCTATTATGTTTAATGGTGAATCATCGAAATTCATTGCCATGCCGAGGACACGCAGACAATCAGTTTGTACAACTTTTATTCATTAAGGTCTTCACAACTTTTTAGGGGGCGCTATCGAGCCATTTTGCCACGCCCATGCATAGAATACAAAAATGTTCACCCAGAGAGAGATGTCTGTCCAAAGTTTGGTGAGTTTTTGTCAGTCAAAAGTGTGTCAGATTGTTTCTTTCACAATATTCCATAAAATCAAAAAGCAAGTGTTTTCAAAAGCTACTAATATTATTTTCCTTACTTTTCCATGCTCATTGTTGTCTAGCTACAAGTATCCTGATCAAACTATCTAATATAACATTGGTGGTGTCTTTCTGTCAGAAGGTTTTTTCTTAATGAAAGGTCTTCTGCTGCCATTTTCTGGGCCATTTGTGGTATTACATCAAATCACAAACATGAGACAAAACGTAAATCTGCGCCTTCTTGTGGCCAATTTCTTTCAAATAAGGTTCTTGAATGAATGTTCTGTTTATAGCGGCCCTTATGGATGGAATCTCACCAAACTATAGGAACTTCCACAGAATCTGGGATGGAAGAGGAATCTCAAGTTTCATGGAATGTGAATGTTTACATTTGAAGATATTGGCAAAAGATTCAATATGGGCTGCGCCTTACAAGTTATTTGGCTCATAATGTAAAAAAGGTTTAACCAATCAAAATTATTTATACATCTTTTTATCAACATGGTTTTATGGCAGAAATGGAAACTAGAAAAATAATAATGTCTGAATATGTCACACAGAATACATTCGAAGAAGTTAAAATGTATGCATTATACTTTGGTAAGAACAGAACGTTAAGAGAGGAATCGAACCCACGATCCTTGGGCGTTGAGGTAACCATCTTGACCAGTAGGCTAATCTGCCAATAAATAGTGGAAGAAGGTATTTGAGTTTCTTGTTAGCTATGGCCACCTAGCAGCTAGCCTGTACTTTATTTTTTATTATATTTTATTATTATAATTGTTTATTTAATTTGTGCAGTTATTGTTTTTATATATTATTTATTATACTTTTTTATTTTTATTTTATATTATTTAATTTGTATATCGTTTTATTTTTTACTTCATTATTTATATATTATTTTTATGTATTTATTGCTATATTTTTTATGAATATTTGTATGAATTTAATATTTATTTTATAAATTTTATACACACACATATCCTTTGTAATGTCCTCAGGGTAAAATGACCAACCACATCACTCCACATCAGTCTATCAGACTATATTTTAAAGGCATCACGAGAGTTAAACACACACACATACATATATATATACATACATACATATATATATATACACATACACATAAATATACATACATACACACACACATATATATATATATACATACATACATACATACATACATACACACACACACACACACACACACACACACACACACACACACACACAAACACACATATGGCTTAAGGCTATTGTGTGAAATAGTCAGATGTGTGTGTAGGCATGCATAAATGCATTTGTTGCATTAGTCTGAGGCGAGGCTCCAACCTCAATCTCTGGAACTTGGTTAGGTGCCAGTTACTCTAAACGCTAGACTACCAAAACAGGTAATTTTGAGGCCAAATTTAGGTTAATAGTGTGCAACCTTACAGTTAGCTTTCAATTCATTCCAATAGGGAAAAAACTTGTAGAAAACGGTAAATAGGTCTAAAAGTATAGCTTTATTGTTTCTGAAAAGTAATTGCAACCTAGTTCGAGACGTGCTGATTATTTTGATGTTAGTGTGAGGTGTCTAGGTTAAGGTGTGGAAGAAATTGAAGATGAATAAGAACGAGATAGAAGAACGTGAGTGGGCTAGCCCAAAACTAGATATTTTGCAGTTTCTGGAGAAACTGTGTGGGCTAGCTACCCCACATGTCGGGGTGCCCTTAAAACGTTCTCCTCCTTGGTGTCTAGCAAATAGGCCAACCAATTTTGGCGACCATCAGACCAGCAATGGCCACACTGTGGCCTCACTTCCTGTTTGGTAGCCTTGCCATCAACTTTAGGTGGCTGTATGGGTTGGGTATTTTGGAATTCTTTTGATGATTTGAGCGATTCATGGTCCCCTGAACAAAATAGCATAAGTGTAGTATCAATATGTCAAATGGTTTAGGAGGAGTTTAAAAAAATGTGTGTGACCAAATTCCAAATAATGGAAATATAAGACCGTGGCGCTCATAGGTTAAAGAGGAAAACTTTTTTGATTTACAATGCTGCACAAGACAACATCAGCACGACCTGAATTTGAGATGCCTTGAAGGGAGTATGCAAATAGAGTGATGTGGATGTGTTAGAGCTGCAGAGTGATGTCAGGATGCTTTTCCAATGAGGATTCAATCTCAAGACTTTCAAAGTTGTAGCCTAGTTCATAAACAGCTACGCCATGGAAGCAGCTGCTGTTACAACCTTATTTGTCCAAAAATTACATTGTTACTCAAAATGAATTTGACAATACCAATAGTAGATTTTTCAAAGAATCTGGAACATGATGTCTGGAATGAAAGGAAAGATCGGAGGTGTAGGATTTGTACAGATTACCATGCCATGCCACAGGTGAATAATAAATGCATGGTTTTGGTCAGTTGATATCCTCATTAAATAAAATCTTAGAGAAAATTGTCATTATAACCAAAAACGTCAAGAAAGCTATAGTTTGAAACAACAAACACATTTGTACTATTTGGCAGCGAAAACAGCATGTGTCAGCCCGGGATTCGCACCCATGACCTTCAAAACTGAGACAATGTTAACCACTCCAGCACCTTCGATGCTTGGACCCCTAATAATACTTACAATTACAATAGGGTTCTGGAGCTTGGCTGCTTGGACCCCTAATAATTATTAGGGATCCAATAGGGCTTTGCACACTGTGTGTGCTCAGGCCCTTAAAATAATCAGCAGTTGAAATAGGGTCCTCGAACCCTTGGTGCTCGGGCCCTAAAAATACATGAAATACACAATTCTAAAAACATGTCTAGGTGGTGGTCATTTCACCATTGAGCATTTGGCTACACTACCCCCACGATTTAGTTATACTTCTCCGTTTCAAAAGGTTTCAGAATTCGTGCATAAATATGCATGAAATGAACGCAGAGTACGGTCTGACTCCATCTGTATCAGTATACGTAACTAACGTTAAATGAGCCTTAAGAGTAACTAAAGCGTGAGTATTTTATTGAAAGCATATGATTTTATGTACGCATGTGCTCATGCTTGCATTAATCCCTATTGTTGTGCAGGCGCACCTGGCTTTAAAAAGGAATGGGAAACAACACTGTCTTTCATTAACCATGGGTGTGTTTTGGCGTGTAACATACAATAAACCAGTAGTAGAACCATGTGCCTGGCTCTGTGACCATTTGGCCCATGCACTTTTCCCATGTGTTTAGGTCACTACAATAGGGCCCGTAGTGTTTGTCTGGAAGATTTGTTGACCTGCTCAGCAGTGAAATGTGCGTACATGCATTGCTCAGATTTAACAGATCAATCACAGTCATTTAATTCACAGCCAATCAGCCGCATGCTCAATCAGACCTTTTTGGCCTATCAAATATCATCTATGACAATATACAGAAGGGTGACCTCCCAGTCACCAAGGTGATAAAGGTGACTATAGTGACCACCTGTCAGCAACCTGTCTTACCCTGATGCCTCCAAAACCCGGCCTACAGGCACAATCCATAAGTTATTGGCCAGGGCTCTGGGAGAAGGGCTGCAGAATGAGATATGGCTACAGAAATGTAATTTCAGAAACTGAGTGTGCTCAGCTTCACACAGAAATGCAATAGTACTGTTTTAAAACATCATTAAAAAAGTAACAAAAAAAAAACAGACTTAAAGATTAATTGTAATAAGCGCATTCATTGGATGTACTATGCAGAGAGAAAATTAAAGTAATTCCATGAAAAACAAATATTTCTTCTTGTTTTTGAAAATAGTCCATGTGATTTGGAGACATACTGGGCGGCCTTTCAAAGTAATGTTAAATTCCCAGTCTGTAATGGCCATAGACGGATAAGAGGTGGAGTGTCAGGGAATTAGAAAAATGCATGCTTTCTATGTAGAAGCTCTTCACAGTTTGGTAATGGCCATCTACTGTAGTATTCAGAAAAATAAACAAGCTACAGTCGCCAGTACGTAAGTAAAAGTTTAATGTTCAAAATTGACAGATTACCAAATCTGTTAACCTATTAGTAAGCAACCAGAGCAAAAACACAACTTGAGTATCAAGCGTGAGGTGCAGCACAACAATAAATACATTAGATTAAGGCTATTTTTCAGTAACAGTGGGCTTACTGGAAATACGCTACTTAACTAATTTGATGTATTGTGCTGATTTACTGTGCATAACATTTGCATCGCTTGTTGATAAATACCGACACTCACAGGTGTCAAAAAGTGATCCCCTGCCGAAAAATGACCATACGCTGGAGTGCGAATTACAGCTAGTTATATCTGGATCAACGATCAGTCATATTGTGCAAAAACATATCTTTATGTACGTGATAATAGCAAAGATAGCCTATGTCTTTGTTTAAGTTGTTTGTTGTTTAACCAAATAATCCCTAATTGTGTTATGTTGTCCAAAGTGCTTGCAATAGCCCAGGCGAATTTGCCTCATAATAATACTGTAGAGAGCAAGGACAACTGCGATTTCTTGCTATAGAACTTAACGTTCTCTCATGAAATAATAATACGTGCTTGTGGATGCATACCGCTGTCCCTGTTCCACTGTCGGCTGTTCCTACACATGATTCAGGCACTGTGATGACTGCTGCCATGCCGATGTTGAGATGAACAACAATAAACCACCATAACCCGTACCCTTTAGTTGGAACAGCAAGGCGTAATGCACTCACAAAATTGGAAAATAAAAAAAGGGCTTCTAATTCAAACTGATATGCTGTGTCAGAGGCAGCATTGTCTCAGACAGCTCAACAGCAGCAAAGCCGTTGCCTACTCACATCAGCACAACACATAGAAGAGGGGTCGGGGTGAGCAGTGGCTCATTTGGATTTAAACCAAACCTCAGTACAGGTTTACAATGTGAATAATACGGTACTATTCCACATATTCTACAGTATGTGGTATTTTCACCTAAGCATGTCATATACATTGCACAAAAAGGTGCATAAAATGTCCACTTTCTCCAAATTGTTGTTGCATAACAAAAGATTGTGTGATAATTGTCAGGGTAGTTAAAGCCCTGGAATTGCATGAAGTGCAACTAATTCTGATGATAATATATATGGAAGATCTCAGGATGTTAATTAATGATCAATTCCACATTAGCTAACTTATTAGCTGTTATTGCTATCACTGGTTAGCAGACTATTTTCATTTCTTCCTTTCACATTCTGCGGCCAGATATTGCACCATGTGGACAGACAGCTAAGGTCTATGCTGGGTATTATATAAAGAAATCCACAGGTGAAAAGTATGCTGCTGGGTAATTCCCCAAACCCAATTTTTTCCGATTCATTCCACACTGATGTTTGTGAGGGTGTAGAATGTATCTGAGGTGAATTCTGGAGCATGACACGCTTTCCTTATTCTATTCTCGCTGTTCCTGTTGTTCAACTCTCCCCCCCCAAATCCTATTTTTCAGGGGGTACTGGGTACATATAACTATGTATTTTTATACTTCTATATCTGTTTGGTTGAAGGTGTTTGAAAGTAAATAGCCTGGCTTCTTGCAGGCTAGCAGATGCTTTATCAGCAAGAAAAGGAGGGAAAAATATATCAGGCCTTCAAAACAGACACAATGGTTCTGACAGAGGAGAGGGCATGAGGTGGGGAGGGAGCTGAAAAGGAAGGAGGGAACACAACAAACAGAAGAAAGACAGCTCTGATATGGCGGTCCAAATGGGATAGGGGGATGAGCACACCTACCTGCCTTGGTTCATCTGCACTATTTCTTGGCTGCTTTTGTACGTTTTAGAGCATGGATCTAAAGGTACAGAGTGATACTGTACAGTATATTGACAAGAGAGCTGCTACTAATATCAGGGTTGCTGATTTGGTTACCTGGCTGGAGTGAGATTTTGATGCCATGGCTTGGCCATCATGCATAAACGCATGTGCCATTTTAAATGCGGTAAAGCGATGTGCTTGGTGTAAAAGGGCACTTAATCATGCACATATTTGCCGTCAATTCACCACTGGGGGGAATCTTCTGAAGGAGCACACTATATGGCATTGAAGGGAGAGGTGCTTTTGTTTTGATCCAGTTCAAACATCAACAATGTTGCTCCAGCATCCCTGACTCCACCTTTAAGTATATAGTCTAACTACGCCACCCTGGGGCTTCCACCCAGGAAAATAAAATCACAATTTCACAATATTAGACTACACTACCCAATAAACATAGGTTTGTTCACAAGTTCACAAAAGAGTTACAACCAGAAGGAGAATCCTTGGTCGCTCATTAAACAATTTCATTGTACTCAGACATTTTAGCATTGAACAAGGGATTTCTCCTCTCCTGCATCCATACTGGATAAATACACACTTTTAGGGACCTGTTGGAATGTGCCAGCCCTCCTCAAGATAAACAAACCCCCTCCTTGAAACAACCCTAATAAAGACATTAATGTGTGTTTATAATAATCAGTGTATGCTATGGTTTCATAATAATGTTTAACTGCTTGTACCAATTGATAAGAATAACAACCAAAGTAATACTTTTCTTATTTCCTAAACTAAGTATCCTCTAAGGGAGGGACAGTAATTTATGACATACTGCCAGCAAGACCACAGAAAGTCTTTGTCTAAACTATCACTCTAAGCTAAAGATTTGTACAGGTTTTAAATGTGAAGATCACTTTATTCTAAAGTCACAAACACCTTTGAAAAGTAATGTTATATATATCTATATTATACAGCATAAGTACGTATGTACACGCCTATTAAATATATAATTACCTATCTAATATAGGCATAGATACCGTACACTATTTTCACATACCCTTGTTTGATGTCAAATTGATGCATTTTTAACTGTGGTACTTTTGATACATGTAGCTCTAACATTTGGATATAGTAAAGTTGGTTTATTCCAGAAATAGTTTATTTCAGGGAGTGGGAGAAGTTCGGAGAATAACACGCCCTCTATGGTAGCCCAGGGGGCATCCTTAACAGATGTTTAAACCACCTCAACTGGCTCCTTTGGTATAGGAGCAGTGGCTCTACTCTGAGTTCCTCTCTGATAGCCGAGCTTCTCACCCTATCTCTAAGGGAGACGCCAGCCACCCTCCTGAAGTACCCGGGATCTTGTTCTTTCAGTCATGACCCAGCCTTCATGACCATAGGTGAGAGAAGGAACGAAAATTTCCGGTAGGCTCAGCTCACAACGGTGCGGTAATGCGATTGCAATACCGCTCCCGCTGCTCTGATACTCCGGCCAATCTCCCGCTCCAATGTCCCCTCACTCGCGAACAAGACCCCGAGGTAATTGAACTCCTTCAATTGGCGTAAGGACTCATTCCCAACATCCACCTGGAACAAGTCTGATCTACTGCCGAGAATCTGGACACAGCTCTCGCTTTGAGTGTAAAGTTATTGGATAGTCCTAAGAAAGGAACTCCTCATCCCATACTCCCTCAGCACCTCCCACAGTATCTCCCTGGGGACCCAGTCATACGCCTTCTCCAGATCCACAAAACACATGTAGACCGGATGGCGATACGCCAAAGCCCCTTCCAGGATTCTAGCAAGAGTAAAGAGCTGGTCCTAGAAGGACAAGGATGAAAACCGCATTGTTCCTCTTCAATCTAAATCCGAACCGTCCTTTCCAGTACCTTGGAGTAGACTTTATCAGGGAGGCTGAGAAGTGTGATAACCCTGTAATTGGCATACAGTCTCTGGTCCCCCTTTTTAAACAGAAAAACCACCACACCAGTCTGCCACTCCTTAGCCACTGTCCCAGACTTCCACGCAATATTATAGAGGCGTGCCAACCACGACATCCCCTCTACACCCAGAGCTTTTAGCATTTCCCGGACGGATATCATCAATCCCCTTTGCCACTGTGTCGTTTTTTGACGACCTCACCGACTTCCGCCAGGGAAATTGACAATCCGGATTCCTCCGGGATAACATATCCCTGAAGGCCTCCTTCTTCAGTCGGAAAACTTCCTTGACCACCAGTGTCCACCATGATGTTTGAGGGTTAACACCCCTTGAGGCACCTAAGACGTTGAGGCCACAGCTCTCTGCCGCAGTTTCAGCAATGGAGGCTTTGAACATTGCCCACTCAGATTCAATGTCCCCAAAATCCACAGGGGTGCCATCATTGCCCACATGCACTTTTAAATCTACCAGCAGAACAATGGAGTCCCCTACTGGAGCCCCATACAGGACTCCATTCAGGGTCTCCAAGAAGGCCGAATACTCTGAACTGCTGTTCGGTGCATATACACAGACAACAGTCAGAGTTTTCCCCCTACAACCCAAAGGCATAAGGAGGCAACCCTCTCGTCCACTGGGGTAAACTCCAACATAACAGCGCTCAGCCAGGGGCTTGTGACCGGGCTCCGTTGCAAACTCGAGGAGGAACGGGGGAGGGAAGCACTGGGCCCCGGATCCCCGGATGTTATAATATTACTCTAGCAAAGCTAATGGTAGCTGAAGGACAATGCTTACCTATCCAGGATCCAATTCAAATATACATTATTTTGCTGTGACTAACAGTTTATGTTACCGTAGCAAAGCTTACGATAGCTGAAGAACAATGCTTACCTATCCAGGAGAAAGGTGAAAAGCTCAACGCCAGTCTTAAAATCCTTCTGGGCTTGACTCTCCAATGACTCTCCAATATTTACCCGAGTTTTATTAAATCTCTGGTCATTAAGCTTTTTTGAAGGATGCCGAGGCCTTTTTGGTCGGGTTGATCTAGTTTGTTTACTTCCATGGCTGCTGCACGCTCTGTTTGCCTGCCAATTCATTTCGCAGGGCTCCCTATATGGCAAACTATTATATCGACACGTTATTGGGCAATGTCTATTGGGCGGGATCATATACACCAAAACATAAACACAGATTACGTGACAGAATATACGGGCTGTTTTGTGGTTATCGGAGAAGTCAGTATTACCTCAAGCATGTTTCCTTAATCTCTGACATACATATCTCCTTTAAGCATTTAATAGGCTATTTCTTTATATTGTATGTTCAGGTGCTTCAGTTGATTGCTGACACTGAAATGGACTTCCTAATGTTATGTTTACTTTTTTTAAATGCAAAACTGCAACTGTTTTTTTTATTTTAAAGTGGATTATGTTTTATTTTAATTTTACACAAATACGGGAAGAACTCCAAAAGGCCTGCATAGTTCAGTGTTTAATTTATTTCAAAGTAGGTCTACACATGCACACTGCACTTCTGTTTGTTGTATTCAGTTGTTGTAACAGGTACATACAAATAAATATTAAAACTTTTAAAAGTTTATAAATTGTATTATAAACCCTGTGTTTATAACACAAAGACTAATCTGTTGTCGTTTAGTAGACTAATGTTAATGAATAGGCATATTAATAGCGCCATGTGAACCTATATTCTAATTTTATACACTAAAAACGTATGGTGTACTCACACTTAGCCCACTTATCCACGCCCGACCCGCGAATTACCTCAAAGTCCGGTTCGTTTGACTAGTGTGATTGCTCCGTGCCTGGGCACGGAACGCTTATCCATGCCTGGGTCCTTTTGAAAGAGGTGGCCCAGGGCACGGTTCGGTTCGACCTGATGCAGTGTGAGTGCAGAACAGAGGGGAGGGGGGACAATCGTGCTCGGTTGCGGTTCAAGACAACGGGGCCAAGTGTGAGTACACCATTAAACAGCCTCCGTGAAGTACAAAAATAACTAAATGCTTTGAGCAGACTTTTATTTTGCATGCACAAACTAATATAAATACATGTATTCACAGTCTGATCATGGATGCAGACTTCACTGAGCTTTGGTAATTTGTCAAAACACAGCAAACTGCCGTGTTTTCGTCACTTCCTCAAAAACAAATGATATTTGTACATTTTTAGCCTGTAATATAATAATCACTCAAAATAAAGGTGACATGAAACAATTCCGTCAGCAAACGGCCATTTTGGATTAACAGTAGCTACCAGGGACCCTCTAATCAATGGAAATCCGATGCTATTGATGTTGAGAAACTTAAATTAACTCAATAGAGAATAACTGTTACTGTACGTTTTAAGTATCTTAAATGAAAATCTACAATGTTCTGTACCCTACCTACAGAGAGCAGAAATTGTTTTTGTAGGCTAGTCTACTACATTACTAAATAAAAACAGATTGTTCCCTATAGCAAAATGATACAGTATAGTAATTCTATTCAAGTTAACAGATTTGATGGAAAGACAGTGATTCTAGTTGATGTGATTTGGCAGACAAACTAATGCATAGCAACATACCAATCTACTGTTTTGTCAGATTGCCTGTCAATCAAAGTCTGAACACTGGTTCGCTAACTGGCAGACTAGATGACTGAGTGACTAGATTCAGCCTCTTCCATCCATTAACACTACACACACATAAGTAACTGGATTTGAGAAGGTTGATATTCATTGGCTGTTAGCATTGTCACTCTGCACGTATGTATCTGTAATTCTGGTGCGATGCTACTGCAGTGCTTTATTTACTAATTTCAGATTTTTTATTTTAAGTTTTAACCATAGCCAACTTATTTAACAGGACCTGCAAACAGCCAGAGTTGTGTTGTTAAGTTTCACAACAAATTCCTCAGTTTAAGGTTAATTTCTGACTCGTCCATTTAGTTATGTAGTTGGTCGTCGTGCATATCATTCAAAGTACCTACCTCTCCTGTCAAGTAGGTGGGTCTTGAAGTGTCCCAGACTTTACATAAGTAAAGGATGGCTCTGCGAGATCAGGGCGACTAGCTAGCTGGCAGGCAAGGTGGCTGTGACTTGCTGGCTTGCACACTAGGTGACTGACTGACTAGCTAGCCAGATGACTGACTGACTAACTAGCTAGCAGGCTAGGTAACTGATTGGCTAGCTGGCAGGCTAGGGGACCGAGTGGCTACTGTGCTGCCTGGCTGACTACAGAGAGGGCTGCCACTGTGCTATCACAGTCAGTTATCGCTTCCCCAGTGAAGGGTCCCTTATCACCCCAGCCCAGAGTCTCCCTTCTCCTTCCCTTCCAGAGAGGTCTCCCCCTTCCACCCCCCCATCTATTCCTTTCATATCCAGTGCTGCAACATTAAGCCAGGAGGGAGGGGTGCTTCAAAGACTCCCGCACGCACATATACACACACGTGCCCTTTTGTGCATGTGGGTGTGCATGCATGTGTTAATGTGTGGTTATCACCCTGTGTCTGCGTGTATGCTAAAATATCTGTGCATACAGTATGTGTGTATGTGTGTGCACTCCATTTTCCAGAACAGTGTTTCCAGTGTAATTGGGCCTGGGTACCTGTGTCCATGAGATAGCGCAGCCTCTTCTCCACACATGCTGCTCGCTGGTCTATGTGGCGCTGCTCGCTCTCCAGAGCAGACAGCTCCCCCACCACATACTGACTCGTGTCTTTAAAGGCCTTCTGCCACCAAGAGAGAGGGAGGCAGAGAGAGAGACAAGTGATAAATGAATGAAAGCAAAAGGCAGACTGAGATAGAGAGATGGAAAAAAGTGATGTGACAGAAGACAGGAGAGGAGGAGCACAGGAGGAGGAGGAGGAGCACAGAACAGAGAAGTCTGAAATAACAGCTGGTTGCTTGTTTCCATACATCTTCCTTTCATACAGCTAAGGAGAGTTTAGTTGAAGAGAAAGGAACAAAGTCCCTAGCTTCAATTTCATTTTGCCGCGAGAATCAGTCTGGAAAGGCTGGGGATCAAAGTCAGAGTGGCATCTGAACTTTCACATCAGCGTCGTCATTATAGCTACGAGCGTGGTTTAGGTGTGATGACAGAGAAAGAGACGGAAACTTGAAAATAACAATGGCGGATCCTAAAAAGCTTAACGTAGATGATGCTATATCGTCAGTTTTATCTCAACTGAAGACTATATCTTCATTGAAAATAGAACAAACAGCATTGGAGGCTTTTTTAGACGAAAAAGATTTTTTCGCTCTACTCCCAACTGGTTGAGTGGTTGAAGTTACTATAACAAACAAATGGTTTATCCAATCAACTGACAAGATGTTTATGAAAGAAACCGTCCTAAACATACAGTTCCTATGGATCTGGGGAGTCGTGAACAACAATCCATCTGGCATGTCAGGTTACAAAGTCCCATAACAAGACAATTTCCACATAGGAAATTACAAAGGGTTTTCTGAGTGAGTTGAATATGAGTTTTCCTTATTTGTCTTTACTTAAATAAAGTATGAATGAAGACACATACTCACACATTTGGCCGCGCAGAGTTGAACTGTGGTGACTTGCATTTCCATACCAGTTATGTGTCATTCGAGAGAGGGTATTTTTCCCCATTAATTTTTGTTTTGGTTGTTGCTGTTAGAAGGTGTTCCAAGCTTCCTTACACGGTAGGTTACAGTTGTGAGATATGTTCCACGTTCATGCACACACCATCAGTCACCTGCCTCTAGTTTGCTCTTGCTAAGTGGAGCCCAGCCATCCAGTGGTTAAACCAGTGGTGAGGGTCGGGTGCGCTGTCATATGGGTGGCAGTGAAGCTCAGGGACCTCGACGGACCAGACCTGAGCGGCAGAGGCTGGCTCTGGGGATGTGGAACGTCACCTCTCTGTGGGGGAAAGAGCCGGAACCTGTGCGGGAGGTGGAGCGCTACCAATTAGATCTGGTGGGGCTTACCTCTACGCACAGTCTCAGTTCTGGAACTGTATTCTTTGAGAGGGGATGGACTTTATTCTACTCTGGAGTTACCGAGGATTTGAGATGCCGGGCAGGTGTGGGGATACTCACAAGCCCCTGGCTGAGCCCTGTTATGTTGGAGTTTACCCCGGTGGACGAGAGGGTTGCCTCCTTACGCCTCCGGGTTGTAGCTCTGGCGGAGCTTTTCTGGCGTTCCTGTGGAGGTTGGGGGCATTGAACCTGAGTGGGTAATGTTCAAAGCCTCCATTGCTGAAGCTGCGGCGGAAAGCTGTGGTCTCAAGGTTTTAGGTGCCTCAAGGGGGAGTAACCATCAAACATCGTTAGTGGTCAGGGAAGCACGTCATCTGAATGCTACAATCTGCCCGCTCCACAATCACTGGAATACTACCTGTTCGTGTTCACCCTTATCAGCTTTTGTTTGATTCAGTAGCCTATTTAGTCCGGTTCCTCTCACTTAAGTGGTACCAAATGAAGAAATGGAATCTGAGCCAAATTCTCACCAAAAATAGCCAGAATTCACATCACTAATTACCAGTTTAACCACTCCGAGTTGTACCGAGCCACGCCCAAGATGGGGCTGCTGGAGTTGGGCCAAATGGGCTGCTGTGACATTATTGGCATCGTCATCATTCCATTCATGCAGTGAGAGAGAAAATGAAAAAAGACAAAAAAAGAGTAGGCTACAAGTTGTAGTTGTACCTATAATACAGTAGTAATCCTAGCGGGGTAGACAGAGCTGGTGCAAAACTTTGAAAAACATGTATTTTTTGTGAATATTTTTATTTGTTTAATGTTATCCTCTCTGGTTATCCTCTCCTCACCTTATCGTGGTTGAGAGGTTAGTGTGCCCCTATGAACATGAGAGCTGTATTTTCTAAAGTCTTGTGCTCCTGGTAGGGTCTCTAAAGGCAAAGTGGTCTCAGGGGACCACTCATGGAACACAACTGCAGAGGAAGAGTTACCCTGCTCCGAGGAAGCCCGGGGCCCCCGTCTAGAGCCAGGCCAAGAGGGAGGGCTTGTCGGCGAGCACCTGGTGGCCAGGTTTCCCACGGAGCCTGGTCAGGCACAGCTCGGAGAAGCAATGTGGCACCCTCCTCACCATCCTATGGGCCCACCACTCGTGGGATGAACAGTGAGGGTCGGGTGCGCTGTCATATGGGTGGCAGTGAAGCTCAGGGACCTCGACGGACCAGACCTGAGCGGCAGAGGCTGGCTCTGGGGATGTGGAACGTCACCTCTCTGTGGGGGAAAGAGCCGGAACCTGTGCGGGAGGTGGAGCGCTACCAATTAGATCTGGTGGGGCTTACCTCTACGCACAGTCTCAGTTCTGGAACTGTATTCTTTGAGAGGGGATGGACTTTATTCTACTCTGGAGTTACCGAGGATTTGAGATGCCGGGCAGGTGTGGGGATACTCACAAGCCCCTGGCTGAGCCCTGTTATGTTGGAGTTTACCCCGGTGGATGAGAGGGTTGCCTCCTTACGCCTCCGGGTTGTAGCTCTGGCGGAGCTTTTCTGGCACCCCTGTGGAGGTTGGGGGCATTGAACCTGAGTGGGTAATGATCAAAGCCTCCATTGCTGAAGCTGCGGCGGAAAGCTGTGGTCTCAAGGTTTTAGGTGCCTCAAGGGGCGGTAACCGTCGAACATCGTTAGTGGTCAGGGAAGCCGTCCGACTGAAGAAGGAGGCTTTCCAGTATAAGTTATCCTGGAAGACTCCGGAGGCAGTTGCAAGGTACCGACAGGCCCGAAGCACTGCATCCGCGGCTGTGAAAGAGGCAAAGCAGCGGGTGTGGAAGAAGTTTGGAGAAGACATAGAGAAGGACTTTTGGTCGGCACCAAGGGGTTTCTGGAAAACCATCCGCCACCTCAGGAAGGGGAAATGTCTTAGATGACACGCCTCTTTAACACTGGGGGAAGTCTGGGACAGTGCCTAAGGAGTGGCAGACCGGGGTGGTGGTTCCCCTTTTCAAAAAGGGGGACCAGAAAGTCAAAAAGGGGGACCAGCCTCCCTGGTCTACTCCAAGGTGCTGGAAAGGAGGGTTCGGCTAATAGTCAAACCTCAGATTGAAGAAGAACAATGTGGTTTTCATCCTGGTCGTGGAACAACGGACAGGCTATTTATTCTGGCAAGGAGGGGTATGACCGGGTCCCCAGGGAGATACTGTGGGAGTCACTACTCAATCACTACTCCTCGATATCACAGGATATCGTTGTGGTTCGGTGGCCTAGGGATCTCTTTGCTGCTTTTTGCAGATGATGTGGTCCTGATGGCATCATTTAGCACCTCTAAATCTGAAGTCATGGTTCTCAGCAGGAAACTGATAGACTGCCTACTACGGGTAGGTAATGAAGTGGAAGAGTACCTCGGGGTCTTGTTCGTGAGTGAGGGTATATTGGAGCGAGAGATTGGTCAAAGAATCGGAGCAGCGGGGGCGGTATTGCAGTCACTTTACTGCACTGAAATATTGCTTTTAATAACCGGTAACGTAGCCGTACATAAACACAAGGTGGACCTACAAATTTGACTCTTCGAGATTGTAAGCTCCGTAAATTGGTACCCCATAAAATAAATATCTGAATTAATGTGTATTGATTCATTTGTGAAAGCTTGTGCTCGCCAAATGAGTGTGTGCACAAACCTTATAGAAAAATGATACCTTACATTTTTCATGGTCACATCCTCAGCACCACAGTAATGTTCAAATACATTTTAAGTTATCACATTCGTTTATGCATCATCTGTGCACGTTTGTGCAAACAAATGCAAATATTTGTGCTTCATTATTATAAGCTTTATTGAGGTTTATTTATTGTTTTTTCTCGCGCTGGAAATGGCCCAATCACATATGTTTAAAATGCTTTAAAATTGTTACTGCTCTAAAACGGTTCAGGCACAGATTTTTCTTTAGCATGCACAAACGAATAAAAATAATTGTATTCACAAAATGTGTCATATAGTGTGCCAACTTAGGCTACTTTAGGTAGCGTAGCTGTCACATGTTCAGCCTCAAATCATCACAGGTCCGGTTTGAACGAGACAGTCCGCGAGATCGAATCCAGAGCGTGGCCTGGATACATTATGTAGGATATTATTCATCCTGTTAAACTGTAAGAAATGCTTCATTAGAATTGTGTATTGATTTAATTTAGCCTAAATCAGCTATCGTTGATATAAGACCACGCTACTGGTAACCGACTTTTCACTATGACGCACCGTTAAATGACGCGCTGAATAATGAATTAACATTATCGTTTAATATATTCATGGTTCATCATGGGTATGGTTTACATGTCGTGAAGTAAAATAATATTGTCAGTCCATATTTGACATTGTGTGTTTATCCAAAAGCCTCAGTCGAGTGCCTCTTATAAACTGCAGCGGCGCGACACCGCGATTCCAAAAGACACGTAGCAGATGTAGAGCCTACAATAACCTTCACTCTTAACTTGTAATTTTTTGTATAGCCTGCCTATAAATTGCTTTTAAACTCAATAATAAACACAAGTAGTATTTGACCGGAATGTCTTCCAATTGTCCAGTAAACTGAAACGTTTCCGGACACATTGACCGATTTCTTCTAGCGGAAACGCTGGTTTGGGCATCTGCCCCCAGGTTCGAGGCACGTCCAACTGGGAGGAGGCCTCGGGGAAGACCAAGGACTAGGTGGAGAGATTATATCTCCACGCTGGCAGGAGAACACCTCGGGATCTCCCAGTCAGAGCTGGTTAATGTGGCTCGGGAAAGTGACGTTTTCTGCTGGAGCTGCTACCCCCGCGACCCAACTCCGGATAAGCGGTTGAGGATGGATGGATGGATGTTTAACGTTATGCTTGTGAAACTTTGTGTATTAAATAAAGTTATGCACATTTTCGGTAATATTTTCAGATGCACCATGGTCTGTGGGAAACAACCTTTCATGCAGTTGTATGCAAGTAACAATATTACAATATTACAGACTCGTACACCAAACATGTCAATCACTCACCACGCACACACCTAACTATACTGTGTATAACAACCTATACTGTGGGCAGCTTTGGTCAGCCATGTTTGTGTGTCTTTGTTATTTTCAACAAAACGTTGAATGACAAATTCACTACTGACCATCTATCTGCAAAAATACCTCTGCATTCCTGCTGATGCACTCATTCTTTCGTAATGGACAGAAGGGTGGGCGAGAGTGAGAGATGGGACTTTTTCAATCCATCCAGGCCAGCACTTTTCCTTGTACTCTCATCTGTGTGTGTGTGTGTGTGTGTGTGTGTGTGTGTGTAGTGGGGTTCCCAAACCGACTGGCTGGCGCGTGCTCTCTCTCTCTATCACCATATTTTTCCTGGCAAATCAATTTTACACATGATCAGCCCACTCCCCTTGCTGCGCTCGGCCCAGTCGTAATTAAGAGCAGGCACATTACCATATATATTATATTAATGCAAACATCATTCAGCAGGTAATTCTTGGCTGAGCGGGATAATGGAAAGGTTCAACACCCATTAACCCTATGTGTATGCGTGTGTGTGTGTGTGTGTGTGTGTGTGTGTGTGTGCAATGGCTGGTGGGGGTTGAAAGTGGGGTTGAGAGAGTCGCCTAGTGGTGCCAAGTGTGCAAACATGCCTACACACACACACACACACACACACACACACACACACACACACACACACGCATACAACTGTAATTGCACACATGCTCATTGAAATAATAGCATTCTTATACACACACACTTGAATGCATAGTGTCAAACAATTGTGTACTTGATTTGCCTGCACAAACACACACACCTTTAACATCTACTGGTATCTACTATAGTAATTATTAAAATAGTAGTGCCTTAGATAAATAGTCTGATCTATCTGTAGAGAAGCAAGCAGAAAATGCCAATTGTGCCTTCTCTACTGTTGATATAGTTGAGAGAGCTAAAGAAACGTGGTAAGACACTGATGTTAATCACCCACTTGAGCACCTATCTCCTCTTCAAACGGCATACACAGGCTCAGTTTAGTGGGCAAGCCCCTCTCCTCTCCTGCCCTCTTCAGCTCCTCTGGAATAGACCTCTGTCGCTTCACCTCTGCAGACAGAGAGCGAGAGAGAGAGAGAGATAGGGAATGGAAAGATGTGATGAGTACAAGTCTAAAAACACCCGTTACATTAATATGATACTGTAGCTCCATTATCTTGGCACACTATCCTACCCAGAACCTTTAGCACCTTCACATTGTTGAATGGCTGAATAGTTTAAAGTGTGTGTGGTGGGGTTGTCATGTCTACCGTACAGCAGCAGAAAAACTTCCAGCTACAGAAGACTATCCATCCAAGTGGTAGCAGATTTTTCAGATGTGTTTTACAAATGTTTATCTCCATTTGGCAGATCGATGTTATGCTTAATAACATTTGGACACTACGTTATACATAACACGTGTGTGTGTGTACCTGGTCTGGAGTCCACCAGCTGGCTAAAGGACTTGAGTTGGGTTTTTCTGACTGTTGAATCTGTGTTGAAGACAACCAGTCTCTCTGTTGCCCTGCGCAACCTCTCTACTCGTAGATCCTCGGCTGTGCTCTGTAATGCACACACATACCCATGCCCGTCCACACATGGAAAGATTTTTAGAACACAGCAGATAATGTGACAATAAACAGCTGATTGGTGTTCAAATCCACAGCATAACCCATGGTAGTTACAAGTGTTAACACACACACACACACTAATCAAAGTTGTTGTAGCTTCAAATTATTTACTTTGTAAAACAATGCCAGCAATTATTCTGCAGCCACAACTGCTGTAGTCAGTCTATCAGAGTCAGCCATGCGTACAGACGCACACACACAATCTTTAAGAAGCTGACGTTCCTCATCTGTTTTTGCATGCTTGTTTCTTAAAGCAACAATCCTCACACACACACATTTTCTTCCTCACTCACAAGAAATAAAAAAACAAGGCAATTAACTTGACTTTCAACAAAACCTTGAGCCAGAAAATGTATTCAGATTATGCGAAATGAGAAAAAGTGCTATTGTTTTCAAAGTGAACATGTGTTAAAAAGGATGCTGCATGCACAGTACCCCCGCTATACAAGCGCTTTGTTAGCGCAGTCTCACAGCACACCAAGCCGAGTGGAAACTGAAGCGACTAGCAGCACACTGACATGGGAACACTGCTAATAAGAGGGCAAAACATGTAATAAAGTTGACAATTAGACCTACTGTGTAATATGCAGTGAGATAGATAGTTAGAAGAGTGTGCAGGGGACTTATGCACTAATAGAGCGCACACGTATCTGTGCACGTTTGCTTGTGTGGCTTGTGCACAAGCATTCAGTATAATGTATACACACACACACACAGATACAGCAAAGTTGCCGTTTCAGATTATTGAGTTTGAAAACGATGTCACCAATTATAGCAAGGCTGTTTGTGGAATATTAGTGTGTGTCAGCTTGTCAGCCACACCAAGATCAAGTGAAATCTCATTTACTCCACAAACGCCACTTGCTAACTGGGTTTGTCTCAAAGTGCTTTGAAGATCAACCAAAGACATGAATGCAACATAAAAAACAAACAACGCATATTGTTTGACATTAGAGCTATGAGCAAAGGTGTGTTGGGGTCACATACTGCTGTTATGGATATTTATGATATTTTCAAGTGCAGAGTACCCACCACCTGTTACATGGCTGCTAACGTTCGACTGAGCAGAAAATAAACAAATATACGACTTGTGCAGGACTTAAATGTCTAGACTGTAGTCTTTTTGACAGTTTGACACTGCACCGCACATCCACACGGTACAATGAAGGTTCATTTCCTTCAGACCTTATTAGCTAGAATTGGCTAAAATCCACTTGGCCAGCCTAAGTTTCTTTCTATAGATGCTTTCAATGGTAAAAAATGTTACTGCGCATGTGCAAAATTCTGACGCTAATTTAACTTCCGGCAGGCTTCTGCAAACAATTGATTAT
>JAODUG010053591.1:20996-36578 GCA_027564795.1 Aphredoderus sayanus
TAAAAAATGTTACTGCGCATGTGCAAAATTCTGACGCTAATTTAACTTCCGGCAGGCTTCTGCAAACAATTGATTATAGCCCGTCCAGTCTAGAGATTTTCTTATAACAAACAAAATAAATAAATGTAAGTAAATTATATTAGCTAGTTAGTTAAAACTATGTCTAGTCAGAAAAGTACCGTTACCTGCCCAAATAATGCTTGTTCAACAGGTATTTTTCTAAAGACTGTAATTTGTCAGATTTTCTGTCACCAGAAAGAACTTAACCACCAACAACACAATTTGTAATTATCAAAGTTTATCTGCAATAATTAATTATCTATGAATATATAATTTCCTAAATTGCATATATTTGTGTTAGGATTTTTGTTTGTTTACTTCATTCTTTATCGCTTCAGCTACGGTGATGTCAATGTGAGGCTAGCCATTCGCACAATGCATTGCACATTTTGTATTGCATCTGAATGTATTTTGTTACCTTGAATTTACTATGCAGCCTACCGCACCATATTTCAATAAAATAAAATAAAACAATGCATGTATTGTGGTTGGTAAAAAATGTACGCTCAATCTCAGTGTCTTGTAGTCTAATATCTGTTAACAAATGCATAGCTTATCATCGTCGACAAGCTATTATATATGCATCCATTATCAATTTAGGAAATGGGTTCTGAGATTGTATTCAATGTAGATTCATTTGATGTCAAGTGGAGCTGACAGTCCGTGGCCCCACTATCGTGTCCCCACTACACATTTCTGCGTCTGTCTGGTGCCAACAATAGTAGGCAAGAAGATGAAAGGAGATCATTCTTACTACGTCCATGAGTGAAACTGTCTTAGTAAAGCTAACTTAACACATGGATGGAATATGAAGTGGATTTCATACCCGAGGACAGATTTGAAACCCTTAATTTGGAAAAATGGCAAAAGCACATTTATGCCCACCAGCCACAAGATGGTCATCACTCAAACAACTTCTTGTAAAAGTAGGCTAACCACAGGTTTAACTCTCTGGACCCCAAAATCCTCAGGCAGGTTAGAAAAGCATGTTTAAATGATGAAAAACATCCATCCATCAATCCTCAACCGCTTATCCGAGGTCAGGTCGCGGGGGCAGCTCCAGCAGGAAACCCCAGACATCCCTTTCCCGGGCCACATTAACCAGCTCTGACTGGGGGATCTCGAGGCATTCCCCCGAGGCCAGTGTGGAGATATAAACTCTCCAACTTGTCCTGGGTCTTCACCGAGGCCTCCTCCCAGTTGGACGTGCCTGGAACACCTCCCTAGGAAGGGAGGTGTTACAGGCATCTTAACAGATGCCAAAACCACCTCAACTGGCTCTTTTCAATGTGAAGAAGCAGCGGCTCTACTCCGAGTTCCTCTCGGATAGACGAGCTTCTCACCCTCATCTCTATGGGAGACGCCAGCCACCCTCCTGAGGAAACCCATTTCGGTCGCTTGTACCGACCAACACCCACTTGGAACGAGTCTGATCTACTGCCGAGAATCCGGACACAGCTCTCGCTTTGGGCGTAAAGTGATTGGATAGCCCTAAGAAGGGAACCCCTCACACCATACTCCATCAGTACCTCCCACAGTATCTCCCTGGGGACCTGGTAATACGCCTTCTCCAGGTCCACAAAACACATGTAAACCGGATGGGAATACTCCCAAGCCCCCTCCAGGATCCTTGTGAGAGTAAAGAGCTGGTCCATTGCTCCACAACCTGGATGAAAACCGCATTGTTCCTCTTCAATCTGAAGTTCGACTATCGGCCGAACCCTCCTTTCCAGCACCTTGGAGTAGACTTTACCATGGAGGCAGAGAAGTATGATACCCCTGTAATTGGCACACACTCTCTGGTCCCCCTTTTTAAATAGAGGAACCACCACTCTGGTCTGCCACTCCTTTGGCACTGTCCCAGACTTCCATGCAATGTTAAAGAGGTGTGTCATCCACGACATCCCCTCCACACCCAGAGCTCTCAACATTTCCGGACGGATCTCATCAATCCCCGGGGCTTTGCCACTGTGTAGATGTTTGACTACCTCAGTGACTTCTTCCCGGGAAATTGACAATGATCCCCCATCATCCTCCATCTCTGCCTCTACCATAGAAGGCATGTTAGTCGGGTTCAGGAGTTCATCAAAGTTTTACTTTCACCGCGCTGTTACCGCCTCAGTTGAGGTCACCAGCGTCCCATCATCACTGTACACAGATTGGATGGTTCCCCGTTTCCCCTTCCTAAGGTGGCGGATGGTTTTCCAGAAGCACCTTGGTGCCCACCGAAAGTACTTCTCAATGTCTTCTCTGAACTTCTCCCACACCCGCTGCTTTGCCTCTTTCACAGCAGAGGCTGCAGCCCTTTGGGCCTGTCGGTACCTTGCAAAGCCGGCCACCAGGCGCTCGCCGACGAGCCCTCCCACTGGCCCTGGCTCCAGACGGGGGTCCCTGGCTTCCTCTGGGTAGGGTAACTTTTCCTCTCTTGTTCGATTCCATGAGGGGTCTTGTGAGTCTGGCCCCTCCCCTGAGACCACTTTGCCTTAGGAGACCCTACCAGAAGCACGAGGCTCCTGACAACACAGCTCTCAGGTTCATAGGGACTCACAAACTCTCCACCACGATAAGGTGATGGTTCCCGGAGAGGTGGAGGCTTGTAAACATATTCATATTTTATTATTTAGTTATACTGCACAAAATAAAGTTTGGAGGACAAAATTATATTTGCCACAAGTGTGCTATTTACATAGAGGTGTGGGTGAAGTGAAAAATGTATCCACAGTGAGTAATAAAGTGACATGAGCAGAAAATGCTTGGGGTCTGTGAGTGACGGCTGTGGCCTAATGTACAAGCACTTTTGAGACACCTTAATGATGTATGGTGAATGACACGTGGGCAGCAATGTTTTTAAAAACTTTATTAGAAGTGGAAAATAAGTCTATATTCAGTTATTGAATATGGCAGTGGGTCTAGTGATCCTGGGTCACACGCATTAAACATGTTCATTCTAACTCATACATTTTTGGCATTGAAGGTATTTCTCCTTTCCTGCATATACTGGAGAAACACCCACAAACCTGTGTGGCAGTTTATGGCCCTAGCCAGAAAGGAATGTTACCTTACCCCCACCACCAAAACAAACTTTGACACTTTGTTCCACAGAAGAGACTACATTTTATTTCTTCACCCTATTAAAGACATTAACGTGTGTTTACAATAAGTGTAAGCTATGTTTTATATAAACGTTTAACTATTTGTTTATACCTATGGTTAACGAGAATAACTAAAATTTAATAACAATAACATTTAATAATAGTTAAATGTTTCTTAATCCTTCTCACATTCTGTAACCCATGTTAGTGGAATGTGCAATGAAATTAATTTATGACATCCTGCCACAGCCCA
Organism: Aphredoderus sayanus; assembly: GCA_027564795.1. Taxonomy (NCBI): domain Eukaryota; kingdom Metazoa; phylum Chordata; class Actinopteri; order Percopsiformes; family Aphredoderidae; genus Aphredoderus; species Aphredoderus sayanus. Next base: position 24,402 of record JAODUG010053591.1, read on the forward strand.
AGACCAGAGAGAGAAATTCTTTGTCCCACAGACTCACTCCAAGCTAAACGTTTTTACAGGTTTTAAATGTGAATATCACATTATTCTAAAGTCACAAACACTTTGGAATATTAATGTTATATAATTATATATTAAACAGCATAACTACGTATGTATACACCTATCAAATATATAATTACTTATCTAATTAGGGTATCGGCCCCATGAATAACGCTATAAGCCCATGTTTGATGTCAAATTTATGCATTTTTACCTGTGGTTATTTTGATAACTTTGAATATTGTAAACTTGGTTTAATCCAGAAATAGTTTATTCAAGTAAGAAAGATACAGACATTAAAGCAGGCTACCCCTTTATGACAACAGGAGGGATAATACTAAATAATAATAAAATATTTAATAATTATTAACCTAATTTTAACCTAACCATTTTGACCAGGGAGGACAACGGGAGGATTAACCTGCAATAATGACTAGCAAAACACCTCTTCTCTAACCTAACTCTAGGGGTCGACATGAGAGTTAAAGGGGTGTTGTTTTTAGATTTTTGAAAAAATCTAAATGTTTGGTCTGGCTGTTTGTGTGGCTACTGCTCTGCCACACAAAACACCAGCTACAGCTGGAGCTGGTGTTTTTAAGAGTAAACAAATATTTTTGGTACTCCTTGCCATGGTTGCAGTATCCAGCTACTAAATGGTTATCCTATCAGGGTGCAGAGGGTTAACATGGAGTGTTTCTTTTTTTTTTTATAAAAGGTGTATTACTTTGAGCAATGGCATACAAACATTTGATCAGAGTATGCCGCTGTGATCACAAGAGAAATTATGTGAGCCCTCTGTACTCTGTATCTATAAGGTTGCTGTCATATTGTTATAGATTGACTGGAAACAGGCTGCCATGCCTCTTTTCCCACATCAGTGATCCATGCTCGCTGTCTCCCCCTGACGTCATGAGACCATCAGTCTGCTCATCGGTTTAACTTTCACTCTGTTTATAGTCAGTATGTTAGTCCATTAATGCAGAACCAATAGTAAAAAAAAAAACATCTGAAATTAAATTAGGGCCAGGAGCATAACCGTGACAATGCATCTTGTTAAAACCATATATACTGCAGCCTTGAAGGGACAATCCTGCTAATATTGGTAGGTCGCAATTACAAAATTGCAACCTACCAACATTAGCTGGGTGACCTACTGCCCATAGATAAAATAAGTTATTAGCAACATTTCGTCTGTATATGGTTTGATTTTCATCAACATTAATTTCGACCAGGGTTAAAATGAGGATTTAGGTAACAATCTTATCGTATATAGTCTTAAGGCTTATTTTATGTTAGGCTTGGAATATTATGTGGAGCACTGGCAAGGAGGTGAAGGTTTATATATATGTGCATGCATTTGGTGAAAACTGGACACCAATGTACTGGATAAAGAAGGCTGTCCCTGTGATATGCTGACAACAGGAGATGACTTTCATGTTTATTAGAGTTGTGATTAGCTGAACTTAGAGAGTTGTTAACAGCCGGAGCCCAATTACTGTTTCACTGTTTTGACGTGTTTACTACTAAAGAGCACACACTGTTACACACTTTACAAATTTTTTTGAAAACATTATGCAGTAATATTATCACACCTAGAACAGTACATTTTCACAATCCTCTCACCCTCTCGAACCACAGGCCACTCACTCAAACACACACACACACACACACAGAACACCACCTGCCCTTTTGGCACTGTCCCCCGTTCACACTCTGGGAAAAGCAGATACTGGGGAACCTTCCCCCTCCCCCTTATCATTTCTATCATCTCTGTGTTAAGCTGTGGCAATGGTGATTCAGTGGTTTTCAGGTGCGTGGGTGTGTGTGTGCATGCGCACGCGCGTGACTAATGTTGTAGTCTGCTGAGCGTTGCATGCCCTTATCGTGCACCAGCGAGACTGCGCATACACACAATTGCTAATGAGTGGGGATGTTTGTGTGTGTGTGTGCCTCAAGGACTTCTGGGATTTCCATACCTCCAGGGACGAAAAACTGTTTATCTTCTTTTTATAGGGAGCAAAGTAAACGCATGAATACGCGTGCGCACACCATGCATACACATATACACAGTTACTGAAATCTCAGATTCTAGATTCATTCCCATGTTTTATGACTGTCCTAAATCACCTGTAAGCACAGTAGGTAGAGCAGGAGTCTGGCGATAGAAAGGTTGATAGTTTGTTCCCTGCTTCCTCCTGACTAAGTGTCCCTGGTGTCCCTGACACCTAATCCTAACTGCTGTCAATGTGTTGGGTAGTGTCTTGTATGGCTGACACCACCAGCAACATGTGTGTAAATGGAGGACAGGTGCGGTGATATACAGCACCTTGAGGGGCTTCTGGTGTAGAACATAATAAACACAATGATGTTGTGTTTATTATATCAAATGGGCTTTGTTGTACATTATTAAAGCCATAAAGTAAAGATGCATGTATGCGCGCGTGCAAGCACGCACACATACACACACACACACACACACAGTACTGCTCACATACCACACAGTATCTCTTTCGCCATAGATAAATAAGCCCTTTTGAACACAAGAGGGAGTTAATGTGAATCAGTGATCAAAGACAGACAGACACACACAATGTTTCAATAAGAAACCCCAAATCAATTAGACAGATGGTAAGGCTGCCTGGTCATATTGGTAACTGTCAATATTAGCACACAAATAACTATACATTCACACACATCAGGATATAAAACACTTCTGTCACAAGAAAGTAGGATGTGTGTTTTGGTAGTAGGCATCTCAGTGTGTCTGTGTACCTCCTGTCCCTGTGTGGGGCTAAGAGGGGAAGTTGAGCAGGATGATGAAGATGAAGAGGTTATAGCTCCTTTCACGCTGACCTCTGTCCCTGACTTCAAGTGGAGCTCCGACCTCCAACTGGAACCTGCACACAAATACCCATGCACACAGAATACATATAACAAGCATAACTGATATTCTATATGAACACACAATATATTTTGTGTGTACACACAAATTGTGTTAGGTGATGAGCTGTGTTGATATAACTCTTGCTATCAAATTACAAAATCTGTTATTAATTTATTTCTTCAGGAAATATTTTAACTTTAAAAACCTGCTACCGGCAAGAAAAACAGATTAAACAGGGTGCTTCAAAGATGGTCCACCTGTATGTTTAATTTAACATTTAAATATTTCCGGTCTTTTTCCCTGTTTGCACATATCTCACATCAGCAGAAAGTTGATTAAAAAATAAATAAATAAATAACTTGCATGCAAATACAGTAATTTGTTATTTCTGAAGAAAGTAAATGCTTTCATTTAGTATTCCCCTAATTTAGTAATTAGTTTGATTATTTACTACAAGAATAAACTTACTACAATAATACACACCATCAAATCACACAACTAAATGTGTTAACTAGATTAGCTAAACCTGCTGCTAAGCGCAAATCTGAGCACAGCTAGCTATGATTCCAGCCAATAAATGTAGATAAATGAGATATACACCCAATGCTGGAGTCAATTAGGTGTGTGAATATGTGAATGGCTGAATGCAGAGGAAAGTGAGGGGATTAGGTTCGTGTCTGTATGCACATACTGTATGCATGCAAGTAAGTAAGATCTTCTCTATTAATTACCTATTGGGTATAAAGATGTTCATGGATTTATTGTCTATCTTTTTTAAGCAAGTAGAAATTCCCCCATTCTTCCATTCTTCTGGTCTTAGGTCTACAATGGATGTTCCCCAGGAGCGAGTTAGGCACACCCACTGATTTTAAGGGCTGGTTCTTTAAGTGTCCAACATCTGACCGTAACATCCAATCATACTGGAATCTGTCAGTCATCGCTATCATGCCTACAGCTTGTGCAGAATGGGGCTGCTTGATTGTTGACCGGGACTAGGAAAAGGCACCATATCTCTCTGATATTGGCTTCCCTTCACTTGTCAATTTGATCATCCCCCACCACTGACACATTTAAATCTCTTTACCGTATCGTATTTCAATTGTTTTATCGCTGGGTCATACATGGCATTTTAGCCTACAGTATCTACAAAAATACTACAGTAGTGCTATGCTAGTTAATCCTACTGTTAAGACAATGAAAGCCGTTGCTTTAATTATAGATTGTTTAATTTTCTGATAATGATAAATATCTCTCAAATATTGTGAAATGATGATGAAACATTCTAATTTGTTTGGACGGATTCTAACATTCAGTTTGGTGAATATGTTCTTGCGGTGTCAGGTGGCTCCACAACGTGGTGCCTTACTTTTTGCTACCAGTTATTACATCATAGGAATGTTTTTGTTGACTTCGCAGAAAAAGTGCTGAGTTAGGAAGTGGAGAGGGTACTGTTGCTTTGCATAGAACGATACAGACTGTGCTTGTGTTGTATCGTGAAAAATAAAACACTAAATACCCAGTTCATGTATGCAGTCGACTGTCTAGAAGCGCAAACAGCCCTAAAGCTATTCGGTTTCTCCTATTCTCCTACCCCAGAAGCTGTTACGGGATGACTGAAGGGAGTATACAGTATAGCTACTAGGGATGTCACGATATCAGATTTTCACTATACGATTATCGTGGCCAAAATAATTAACAATAACAATATTATCGCGATTACTATATAAAATAATAATAATAATAATAATAATAATGCTCTCAGTCAAATTCATCTAAACTTTGTTTATTTTGTCTTAGTTGTGTGAGGTCTATCAATCCATCTTCAACAACTTATCCGAGGTCGGGTCGCGGGGGCAGCAGCTCCAGCAGGGAACCCCAAACTTCCCTTTCCCTAGCCTTGTTGTGTGAGGTATCAAAGCTTTTTTTTTATCTGTAGTAGCACCAATCGCCTTCACCCAAATTATCCTGTGCACTCGCCAGTAGCAGGTGCCAACCACTACACGGACATATGACATTCCGCAGTTGGCTCCTTCTGCTGGTAGTCTGCTGAAAACCTTAGGACGGGAGGATTAAAATGGTGTGGTATGTGAAATTCTTGCTGGGATTTCATCATAGTTTCAATTATGTGATCATAACTATACAAATGATTGATATGCTTTCCATCTAAATAAAGTCTGAGGGCTATACAAAAAATGACCACAAAAGAGTAAGTTAATATCCCAGGTCGGACGACCGATTTGCACGTCAGGACCGCTGCATAGCCTTGTGCTCCTGGTAGAGTCTCGCAAGGCAAAGTGGTCTCAAGGGAGGGGCCAGAGTAAGAATGGTTCACAAGACCACTCATGGACAAGAATCAAAGAGGAGTTACCCTGCTCGGCGGAAGCCCGGGGCCCCCGTCTGGAGCCAGGCCCAGAGGGGGCTGGTGACCGCCTTGTGGCTGGTTTTGCCACAGAGCCAAGCTGGGCATAGCTTGATTAAGCAACGTGGCACCCCCCTCTCCATCCTATGGACCAACCACTCGTGGAATGACCCGTGGGGTTCAGGTGCACTGCCACATGGGTGGCAGTGAAGGTCAGGGACCTCAACAGACCAGACTCAGGCAGCAGAGGCTGGATCTGGGGACGTGAAATGTCACCTCTCTGTGGTACAAGGAAGCGGAACTTGTGCGGGAGGTGGAGAGCTACCGATTAGATGTGGTGGGGCTTACCTCTACGCACAGTCTCAGTTCATGAACCGTACTCCTGGATAGGGGATGGACTCTCTCTGTTCTACTATGGAGTTGCCCAGGGTGTGATGAAGATACCAGGCTGAGCGCTATTACATTGGAGCTTACAGGTTACAGGTTGTGTGGGGAAAAACTGAGAGGGTTGCATCCTTACGCCTAAGGGTGGTAGGGGGAAAAACTGAGAGGGTCGCCTCCTTACGCCTAGGGGTGGTAGGGGGGAAAACTGAGAGGGTCGCCTCCTTACGCCTAAGGGTTGTGTGGGGAAAAACTCTGACTGTTGTCTGTGCATATACACCGAACAGCAGTTCAGAGTATTTGGCCTTCTTGGAGACCCTGAATGGAGTCCTGTATGGGGCTCCAGTAGAGGACTCCATAGTTCTGCTGGGAGACACGCACGTGGGCAATGATGAAGATACCTGGAAAGGCGTAATTCGGAGGAACGGCCTCCCTGATCTAAACCCGAGTGGGTGTTTGTTATTAGACATCTGTACTAGTCAGGGACTGTCTATAACAAATACCATGTTCAAACAAAAGGATGCACATAAGCGTACTTGGTACCAGAGCACACTAGGCCGAAAGTTGATAATAGATTTGGTAATCGTATAATCTGATCTGAGGCCGCATGTATGGACACTTGGGTGAAGAGAGGGGCAGAGCTGCAGGAGGTCCCTGTCCGTGAGATCTTCAACTCACACCTCCGGTGGAGCTTTTCTGGCACCCCTGTGGAGGTTGGGGACATTGAACCTGATTGGTCAATGTTCAAAGCCTCCATTGCTGAAGCTGTGGCAGACAGCTGTGGCCTCAAGGTCTTAGGTGTGCCTCTAGGACAGGTAACCCTCAAACATCGTGGTGGAGAGCAGTGGTCAGGGAAGCCGATCGACTGAAAACAGAGAACTCCGGAGGCAGTGGCATGGATTGGAAGTTAGTCAAACTGCACAGTGGAAAAGCCCCAGGGATTGATTAGAACCATCTGGAAATGCTGAAAAGTTTAGGGTGTGGAGTGGATAAGACGCCTCTATAACATTGTGTGAAAGTCTGGGATAGTGCCTAAGGAGTGGCAGACAGGAGTTGTGGTTCCCCTGTTCAAACGGGCGACCGGAGAGTGTGTGCCAATTACAGGGATATCACACTTCTCAGCTTTCTAGGTAAAGTCTACCCCAAGGTGCTGGAAAGGAGGGTTCGGCCGATAGTCGAACCTCAGATTGAAGAGGAACAATGCGGGTTTCGTCCAGGTTGTGGAGCTATGGACCAGCTCTTTACTTTAGCAAGGATCCTGGAGGGGGCTTTGGAGTATTCCCATCCGGTTTACATGTGTTTTGTGGATGGGGTGAGGGGTTCCCTTCTTAGGGCTATCCAATCACTATATGCCCAAAGCGAGAGCTGTGTCCGGATCCTCGGCAGTAGATCAGACTCATTCCAGGTGCCAATCTTGTTTGTGGTATTCATGGACAGGATATCGAGGCATAATCGTGGTGGGGAGGGGTTAGGGTTTGGTGGCCTGGGGATCTCATCGCTGCTTTTTGCAGATGATGTGGTCCTGATGGTATCATCGGTCTGTGACCTTCAGCACACACTTGATCGGTTTGCATCCGAGTGTGAAGCGGCTGGGATAAGGATTAACACCTCTAAATCTTAGGCCATGGTTCTCAGCAGGATACCGATGGAGTGCCTACTCCGGGAGCACTTACCCTAAGTGAAGGAGTTCAAGTACTTCGGGAATATACTTGTAGCAGCGAGAGTGGTATTGCAATCGCTTTACCGCACCGTTGTAACGAAAAGAAAGCTGAGCCGGAAAGCAAAGCTCTCAATCTACCGGGAAATTTTCGTTCCTACCCGCACCTATGGTTATGAAGGTTGGGTCATGACCAAAAAAACTAGATCACGGGTACAAGCGGCCGAAATGGGTTTCCTCAATAGGGTGGCTGGCGTCTCCTTTAGAGATAGGGTGAGAAGCTCGCCTATCTGAGAGGAACTCGGAGTAAAGTCGCAGCTCCTTCACGTTGAAAGGAGCCAGTTGAGGTTGTTTGGGCATCTGTTAAGGATGCCCCCTGGGAACCTCCCTAGGGAAGTGTTTCAGGCACGTCCAGCTGGGAGGAGGCCTCAGGATGAGGTGGCGAGGTTATATCTCCACACTGGCCTGGGAACTCATCAGGATCCCCCAGTCAGAGCTGGTTAATGTGGCTCGGGAAAGGGAAGTTTGCTGTCTGTAATGTGCGCTCTAACTATTAAAAATCTGACTCTATTCATGTTGTCAACCTTGAAAATATCCCAATAGGGTATTACTGTTGATGTACATTTTAATTATCTTAACCCTCCTGTTGTCCTCGGGTTTGAAACACACTACTGTCTCGCACCAGCAGACAGTTCCACCTGCTTATGTTTTAATGGCTTACATAGACATCATGTCTGTGTAAGCTGTAGAATTGGCGCCTTATCTGCCACAAAAGAGGTAGTGCGTTGTGTTAGTTTGACCCAGAGGACCACAGGAGGGTTTTAAACAAAAATGAATATGGAATGAAACGGAAGTAAAAAAAAAGAAAAGTTAAAAATTGTTTTGCTAGACTTCAACACTAGACAATCGACAACTCTTTTACAACATAAAAATATTGTTCCCTATGACAAAAATTATATAGTATAGTGATTATATTAGATTATTACTTACAAATGTGTTTTGGCTGTGCTGATTATCCAAATCCATAGCAAAGGCCTACGCTTTTCCAGTTTCTTTGCATGGCTTCCGGAAATGGAAAAATATGTAGATCTAGTCTGTGCAGGTAGGCTATCTGCTGTCTATGTTAGGTCTACATGTCCCATTATAACATTCTTTCATAATTCTCACAAATGTAATTTAAAGTTAACCGATTTGATGGAGAGACAGTGATTCCAGATGATTATGTTGTTTTTTGGACATACCAGCCTTCTGATTAATCAAACTCTAGCAAAAGGTCTTCTAGCTATCTAGATGAAAGCCCATTATGCCAAATAAAGAACCAGTGCCAGTCAGTATCATTACCCAAGGAGGATGCCTCAGGGGTTGGGTTAATGAGCAGCGAGGGCCCCTGGAGGCTGGAAGTGGCCGAGACTGGAGTGATGTTAGTGGAGGGAGCTACATCAGTATTAAGATCAGAGGTATGTGCTGACTCAGCCCTCCTGTCCTGCTCTTCCTCAACACCATCGTCATCATCACCTGTTACATCAAACACACCTGTGATAGGGAAAAAGGAAGCATGTAGAAGAGGGAGGGAGGAATGATGAAGGATTTGGAACAGAGGAAGAATGAGCATGAATGAAAGGTAGTAAATTACAAAAAGAAATAGATGATAAAGTGTTATGGAAATGTACAGATAGAAACACAGATGGTTAGTCTGTCATTCAGACACACTCACACCTAAAGAAAAAAGTTGGATACCTCCCTAAAACAAATGTTTGCGTATATAGTTGTGGTGTGTAGCAGCACCCAAGCGTGCCTATAGCTGGGGTCTTATTACAGACAGACAGAGATAGAGAGGGAGAGAGAGAGACAGAGAGAACGCCAGCATATTAGCTGCTCTGCTCGGTAGGTCTTGTAATGGACATTTTAGAATTGATAATCGATTAAACGTTGAAATTATCTTTAACTGTAGGAATGTTATATTTTATACTTTAAAGTTAAGACTACATACTGCAGTTAGATTTATTGTTTAATGACCTATTGATCCAAGCTCTCCCTTGCCTGGGAACAGAATTGGGATGACCATTTACTGACCTGTTCTGTATCCTGTATCTTAATTGATCTAGCTACTGACTGTCACAAATGTCCTAGGGTCATTAAGCTGTAAAACAAACATTCTTCACTAGCCTATATAACCTGTAAGTTAGGGGTATTTTGTTATCAGTCAGTGTGTGAGTCTATGGGAAGGCTGCAACTGTACTGGTCTTCTTTATAAAGCATAATAAATCAATGAACAAGATCTTGACCTTTTGCAAAACCCAGCCCACCATAGTTACTGTTGCTACGTCTGTCAAACATTAGCGTTTAGTAAACACCTGTAAGCTGGAAACAGCTAAGCATGGAGCGGGAAAGTATTTTATTACAAAATTAACTTCAGCAGGTCTCGCCTGTTAAAGATAAAGTATGCTGTATTTAAGCCTATAGCGGTACGTTGCAGCTAGGTTACATTAGCCTATGTTAGATGCCCGCCCGATGTAATACTAGTCTAGAGGGTTGGCTACTGCTATTCCGGTAAAGTAAGGATGTTTAGGATTACAGTTTAACTGTTAACCGACTGTAAACTGACAGATTAATATGATCAGTTAAATGGTTAACAAAGTGTTGTTTACACGGTAAAGATCAAAACGCTATCAATCAACTCACGGGGGTGTGAGCAGTGTACAGCTACGTAGGACATAGGATACCATACCATCTGAGCTAGCTACCGTACTGTACTAGTATATCACCAGACCAGACTATAACCCCACATAGCACATTGACAATTTGCTATTTATGTGGGGTGCAAGCTGATAGTTATGCTGAGGACCATATAGGCTAGTGTACCCTCTCTCCCCCTCATAGGCTAATGTATATTACAGTATAAATATATAAATACTGACATCGTTCAAGAATGTAAATGAATGTTAACAGACCTAACATATTTCCCTGGTTGCACAAATGATGTAAACAACATGCACAGTAGATCATTCTGTATCCTACTACAGTAGCACGGTCCGCGGTACTGTAACACCACGTGTAACAAACAGCAGACCCAAACAGTAATAAGCTAGTGCAGGAAAATGTATGTTGCTTAGTGGTTCTGTTGTTGGCTTGTCCCTTATATATTTTTAACTAATCAAATAAAAAAGACTGACTGTACAGCTCTACCAGCATCATATTGTGCTGTTACACTGGATATCTGTGAGAACACACTCGTCCATTATAAATTTAACATTTTAATATTGTCGGTTAACGAGCGTCGGCAGGCTAAACAGTCCATTTTCTTTTTCAAAATAAGCAGTCCTAGCTTAGCTATCTAGAAAGTAAATCAAATTAGGGATCAAGGTAACTTTGTGTAGGGGGTAAAAATGACTAAGGTCAGTTGCCATTATGGGAGGAATTTATGTGTTCCTCTCTTCTTCAGTCTAACCTTTCTTAATGAGAGCCACAATTACCTTGAGCCAGTCAGGAGGCAGGAATAAAGCCATTGTAATGTAGCTTGTTGTTCCACCACTGTGGCCGTGCTCTCCTACAGCTCATGACGGTCATCCATAGTGACTGCTAGTGATGATAGAAGCTTCATTTTCTACAAACAGTGTCAAATCAAAATGTGTGACCGGCTTATCACAATACTGTACATGCTGATTACAGTAATAATAATAATAATAATAATGTTGGATCCATTCATAATTGGTAATATTGTTTTGTTAATTTACTTTTTTCTTTTTGTTTATGACACTTTTAACATTACATAATTGTAGTTGTTTTTTGCAATTTTTTGTTGTAGTAAATATCTAGCCTACTTGCTGTCACATGACCACCTTGATTACAATCACCTTGGATAGGTTTTAATGTGAGTGTTAGGATCAAGGGGTGGTGGTAGAGGTAAGAAGGCACACAGTTTTTCGACCATTTGGAATATGGAACCTCCTATGAGTCGGATTAATCTTACCTCTTCACACAAAGTGGCTTAATTAAATATAATGTATATTGAATTAAACGGCACTACAAATAATAATAATAATAATAATAATAATAATAATCGTTATTAATCTAGCACCCTTCATAAGGTGGAAAAACAACAACAAAAATAACAATAAATTAACATACATTTTAAAAATAAGCAAACACTGCGCTCAAGCCTAAGAGAACAAGAAATTGACCTTATTCTGATCACAGTTAAGGCTGAGGTCACTGATTATCTTAGTGAGAGCAGTTTCTGCGCTATGGTGCATTATAAAGTCTGTTATAAAGACCTGCCATACTGTAACAACTACTTAAAGAATGCTGTACAGTAGGTACCCTTGTGTTTAGTATAGGAAGAGAAATTTGGGTGCTAGTTATAAAAGCAAATACCTTTGTAAATATATATAGACTCAGCAACAAAAAAAAAAAACGTCCTCTGACTTTCAACTGTTTTTACTTTCAGTAAATTTGTATGAACACATAAGACATACTAACAATGTTTCACAGACATGTGACTAACAGAAATAGAATAATGTGTCCCTGAATGTAGGGAGGCTCAAAACCAAAAGTACCACTCAGTATCTGGTGTCTCCTTCTCATGGACTGGACCAGATTTGTCAGTTCTTGCTGTGAGATGTTACGCCACTCTTCCACCAAGGCACTTGCAAGTTCCTGGACATTTCCCTAGCCCTCACCCTGCGATTTAACAGGTCCCAGACGTGCTCAATGGGATTGAGATCCGGGGTCTTCGCTGGCCATGGCAGAACACTGACATTGCTGTCATGCAGAAACTCACGCACAGAACAAGCAGTATGGCTGGTGGCATTGTCCTGCTGGAGGATCATGTCAGGATGAGCATGCATAAAGGGTACC
>JAODUG010053592.1:0-15264 GCA_027564795.1 Aphredoderus sayanus
TTCTGCACCACAGTTGTGGCTGAATGAAACTCTTAGGCACATTATTAAACATAGCATGCAGAGTGTTTTATACATCGAATAATCACATTATCAACATGGTCTATATAGGGGGTCCTAAGGACCTAAGCAGTGGGTAAGTAACTATATTCAACGCATTCAGCAATGTGCTTCTGATAAAATCCTACACCATGTGATGTCACTTATACTGTACGTACTAAAAAGAGTCAAAGGAACTACGTAAAGGATTCACGCTGTAAGATAAAGAGTGTTCTTCCAAGGTCACTGGTATGCAGAGACATAAAAATGCAAAGGGGAGAAGCGATGTAATAGAATGTGTCACTAATATCCTCAAGATGTACGCATCATCACTCATGCTAGTCGCCGTGAGAGCGCAGCTTGACAGTTATTAAGAAAACGTGCGGTCTGGCAGCTGCCTCTGCATTTGTGGTTCACCTCTTGACCATGTGTGTCCGGAGAAACAGATCCCATTGGATCCACTACAGGCCATCATTCAAAAACGGAGGGCCCTCTCGTCCAAACTCAGATAAACACAGACCGGTGTAATGGACTCATGTACGTCAAACACACTCATGAGCACAGACACATACATGCAAGAAATAACACGTGCATGCGGATGTCTTATGACAGCAACTAGTCTTTACACACATTAATAACCAGCTCACATCACACAAGCACACGCGCACACACAAATGCCATACACTCTGATACAAGCAGGCTTCCAGGGGATTAACCCTTTCAATCTGTGAACCACTACAAACATGTCTGCTTACACAAACAATAGCAGCAATTTGTTGACATTTGAATTTTGGTTGAACAACCAAATCACAAAGGGCATCTAACCTATTGCCAATTCTTCAATATTATTTTCCTGTTGGATGCTTTTATTGTGGTTTAGGGTTGTGATACTGTTTTAAACGTCTGCCTTTGACACAACCAAGAACAGCCTTTTGCTAAACACTGTGTGCTTCAACACATACATTTTTAAAGACAGCCACCATTACCAAAAGAACATTTAACAAACTATTAATCTGACAAAGTTCAGCTAGCCTTCCTTGACAGGCTATAGAGACCTTCTAGCAACACCACCAGTAGTCCAATCTGTACAAGGCATCTCGCTGTGTGTGTGTGTGTGTGTGTGTGTGTGTGTGTGTGTGTGTGTGTGTGTGGGGGGGGGGGGGGTAAATTACATATGGGGGGAGGGGATGCTAGTATCAGTTACAGTACATTGTTGTAACCTATCTGCCAACACCATGCCAGCTCTAGCCCTGGCATGGTGTGAAATGTGAGAAGCTGACGGGAGTCCCTGACAAGGCAAACACCCCTGGACAGGGTTAAGATGTCCTTCAGATTGGTGTGTGCACGCCCTGTGTGTGTGTGTGTGTGTGTGTGTGTTTGAGAGAGAGAAAGCCATTGTCTATGCATTCGGCAGACGTTGCAAAATTGTACTTGTACAGTACACACACGCTGTGTGGTTGGGCGGCTGAAGATATTCTAAACATTAATATATCAAACAAACAACATTTTATATGTAAATATATATTTAAGTAGCAAAGAATGACGTCTGTATGTGTTATAAGCTCCTCTGTTCTTTGGTTTCATATCAGAGCCAGCCAATAGATTTTTGATGATATAATAATGTTTCAAATATATCATAGAGTACTTTTAAATTAAGTATCACACTGCTTTGAGCGTTAAACTGCTATACAGAGACCTCAGACACGTTCCACTCTCAGCAGAAACCACCCGCCCACTAAATAGCCTAGTCATTCCCCAAAACACACAACTCCAGACTGCCTCGCATAAAACGCGTGGGTCTCAAATCATAAGTCAACACATAACAAGATAGTGACTCCAAGCATAAGAAACACATCAATTCCTCTTCAGCTCTCACCCTCAAAAGGACAAAAATAAAAAGAGAATGTGAGGTCATTCCTGGATGTGACACCAATTGGCTCATATCTCAATTTGTCAAAACAAAATAAAAGCAAAGAGCTTTTTGGGCAGGATAGTTTTGTGGTTATGGTGACGAACTGCAACTGAGAGGTTCTTGGCCTTGATGTGCCTACCTATAAGCATCCTTGACCAAGATGCCTGAACCCTTTTGTGCTCCTTCCAGTAGTACATATAATTAAAGCTACTGTGTACTGTATACGCACAGTGCCATTTATACTTAATTAACACTTCTTATTACACTTACACACATTTTACAGTGCAGGAGCACATACTCTTACAGTGTAAAATTAGTATTATTATTTCAGTACTTGCAGGGATACATACCCTGCAAATACTGCAGGATAGATGTACCGGCAATACATTCTCATCAGGATCGTAGGTCACTTTATTCATCTCCTTTATATTTTGTATTATATTTTGTTATACAGAGCCAGCATGTGTACTGTATGTAGTTTGTGTTTAGTTGTTAATTAGTTAATTAATGATATTGTTGATCTAATCTAATTTATTGTCAGTCATTTTAAAGGTGCATGCTTTATACAGTTTGTATCGCAATACAAACTGTATAAAGCATGCACCCTTAAAATGTCCTGAGCATATGAATGACATGAATCACAGTCCCTCTGTGCTTATGCTTTTGATTTAGAAGCCGTTGCACTTAGTGACATCTAGTGGCAAAAGGTCATATATAACTACTTTAAAGTTTAACAAACACCCAATATATAATATTCTGCCTAGCATCTTATTTCTAATCTAGGCCTGGTGTGTCTAGGACAAAAGTACATTCCAAGGTAGTGTTCCCTGAAAGTTGTTCAACAGACAAAGGCATTTGCTCACAATGCAACATCTGTCGACAAATATTGGAGTGGTCTTTGGGGAAGCTGTGTGTGGGGATGCCTCGGGAATTTCCTTTAGATACACAGGCTTAAGAAGTATTAGGAAAATGAATCATTTTCATATGTATGATTGTGATGATTTGCTAAACAGAACACAAGACAGACACAAGATAGAAAGGGTGTGTTACATCTATTCTTTTTTCCACCACTTCAGTGTAATACGCATGCATTTTCAATGTGATATTATACTGTATCTTTCCTGGAAGTAAAACAGCTATAAAACTTTGACTGACACATTTATATAAAACACATTGTATTCTCTCTGAATCATCTTAAAAGTATAATATTGAGTTAAAACATTTTTTAACTCAACATTTGATGTTGGCCTGACCAACATCAAATCTGGATTTACAAAGTTCAAGTAAACCCATTATGTTTGCAAGACCATGCAAGTGAATAATGTTTATCAACTGTTTCTCTTTTCAGAAATTATACAACAAAAATATGATATACTGGGGCTAAAATTATTTTTAAGTCCTCAGGTGTGCGTCAGATTTGTTGTAGCTGAGTGTGAGAACACACATACAAGCCCACTAAGTGTGTATTCACACCGGCTTTATGTCTAATATTTCACAGTGCCTGGGCTATTACTTAGCATACTGTATTTGGAACCTAATCATTCACGCTACGCTCAGAGAGGCAGTGGCAGAGATATAGCTCTGAATCTAATGCCTTTGGCAGCGCTACAAACTTTAACTTGCACACACAGCTCTAATGATTTCCATGTACCTGCCCAAAACAATATTTTTAATGCTACCACACACACAAAATACTGATATATCAGCTCAAATGTTCTGCGTACATGTATATGATAAAGACATTAAGTTCGTCTTAGTGACAACCTGCAGAGCCCTTATATTTATAAGACTGCTGGCAACTAAATTAAGAAAAATTAGGGCTATTACATGAGTGATTTTACTCTGGGGTACATGGGAACACAACCCCATGACCTGATATTCCTATTTTGTTTCTCAGATACAATGGTGGATGCCAAGCAACAGGCAGGCAAAAATGTTTAAAGAGAACTAGAAAATATGTCTTCCACACCTAGCCAATTGTAAAAATAACCTTGCAATTTCAACTAAATAAATCCAGTCCAAAGAGTTCACTAGAGAGTACTTGGCTAAAGCAAATATAGGAAAAGAAACTACACGCATGCTTGATACCTCTTATTAAAGGAAACTGGAAAGCCTCAAAATTATTCGCAAAATAACCAAAGAAATGTTTCATTACCATTGTATAGATCTTAGAGGGCCCTTCTGCCTACCATCAAACTATAATTTGGAGCTACAGTAACAGCCACACTGATTTACCTTAAAAAAGGTGGTGAAAACAGTTTTTGAAATTGAGTGTGGTGCCATATTGAGTGTGACAAAACTAGTAAATGCCCCTTTTCCTGAAAATCAAGAACGTTAACAATGCTGGGCTCTATTTTGACATCCACATGGAAAAGCTGGCATCACGTAATGTTTTTGCTTAGTCCCCTGACGTGATTTGCAGAAAACTCTGGTTCCCCTTCACTTACAGCGGTAGTACAAGTGACGCAAAGACTGCTTTGAAAACTGCAGTGTAGTGGCCTTAAGCAAAATGTATCTTCTTCCTTTAGTAATTTTTTTTTCTGGGGGGGGGGCGTTCAGAAAGGAAGTGTTTTTTTGTCCCTTCCAGTGTCTTTGCCTCTTTGCAAGTGCAAATGTTAGTTTTGGCATGCATTCCAACCATAAAAATAAAGTCTGATAGAGGAAGTCACCCTGTAAATAGCTCAGCCTCTTCTTGGCTCCATAGACATGCTGTGTGGCCCTATGAAAGCTTAAAGCACGGTACAGCAGTACAGCTATACTTGTAGCATACAAATCCCAGAATGGATAAGTTCAGGCTACATGTAGATGCTGTGTTGCTGGGTCTGTCCCACTCACCTCGTGTTTATTCTGATATCCCTCAATCCTCCGAACTATGGGAATTTCACAGGGATAGGAGACCCACTGATAGCTTCTCCTGCCCTTGTTCAACAGCGTAGTTTGGCACAGTACTTCCTGTACAGGGAATGGAGGCCTGAATCGCATTCTACACTGCATTACTCTATTACTCCCGAGAGCTGAATAAGCCTTTGGCCTGCTGAATTCCATTTTAATTGCCCTTGAAAGATCTTGAGTATACACTGTGAGATATTTGTACATAACAGCCTATATGTAACTGAATATATTTTTATTTGTTACCCATCCACGCTCCTATCTCCAACATCAGACCAACTCTCTGTATACTTTGAAAAGCTTATGTTAAGCAACATCTTTCTTTTAGAAATGCTCTCAGTGGTCGGGAGTGGTCGGAGATGGTGTTGTTCAAGGCTCCTCTGCATTGCAAGTAATTCTTGGACAAACAGAGGCCACCTTTGACTGGCCAGGAATGTTATCAGGGTTCATATACTCTTAGCTTGGTTGAAGAAGAAAAGATCTCAAGACTGTAAATGCTTATAACAGTCTTTTGCTACCCCCCACAGACAGCCTTGAGTCCATGGGGTCGATATCTTCTACGATATCCTTTCTGTGTCTCTTTCATCAAGGCTGCCTGGAGAAACATTAAGGCAAGCTTTCCCCTAGACAAGCAGTGAAGGCATGCATGATTAAGATAGATAGGCTGGCCGGGACACTTAATCTTGTGTCCAATGAGTGAAATGTTAACTGCATCCTGATGTCTGTCCCCCATGCTCTGCAATTAGGCTGAATTATCACTGTGTGTTTAAGGGTCCCCTCTGAAATGCCTGCGCCAATTCCCCGTTTTGTCTGCTCACTGCTGTGTTTTCCAGTGGCCTAACACTTCTTCAAAGCTTCTACTTCAAGAGCCATCCTGTGCAGTACATACAGAGACACCCCTCAATTTGTATACATGTTTTACAGACATTTGTTCTTCACCCCTTCCCTTACAAGCACATGATGGGGTTGTTTTGGGGTTGCCAAACTAAATTAGTGTACTTTTAATACAAATTTCATAAAATATTGCTATTACTATCCTATTACTATTGTTATTGTCTGTGTATTCTATTTGCCTTGAAATACATACAGTAGTGCCTGAAGTAAAATAAGACATATTGGAAAAAGTCTGGGGTGTCAGGAAAAGAAGCATGATAGTATTAGTGGTGATGGCAGACGCTTTCGCATGCTCCCATTTGTATGTCTGAGTTAAAATTATTCCAGGGGTGTCATTAGTCAAACCCTCAGTCTACCATTACTGCCGTTGTGTTTTCATAGTATCACTTGGACTATCACAGACGGATCAGGGCCACTGAGCAAAGATAAAACCCATGTTATTTCACCCCTGGCCTCTCTTGACATATGGATCACCTTTGGGAGCCACACAGAGTTTTCAAACTGTCTGATTTATCGTAAATTCAACAACACAATGTGGCAACTTAATGGGAGGCTACCATCTATTTGTGTGTCGGAAAAGAAACACAAGGTTTGTGGTTCACTATTTGGGAAACCATATACTCCAGGTGAGGTTCAGTAGTGTGCGCATGCAGCATGCAGATTGTTTTTACATACTATTATTTTATAGTGTGTAACACTCTACTTGAACTCAACTAAACATGAGATAACCTAAATGACACATGCTCCACTGATAACACGACAGAACACAGATTCTGTGCTGCGTGTCTCGAAATTCCAATACTTAATTTAGACTGTAATATAAAGTATCTGTAGTCGTTCTGGGGTTTATAAAGTGTCACTGGGTTTACCGCACATGAAGAGTCATCTTCTACAGTACATCAGCTTAGTCTAGTACTGTGACCAATAACTATTTAATTGATGAAAAATTACTTAATCTTTTAAAGCAAATGAAATCCATGCACCAGAAGTACATGAAACTGAAACATTATTAAGAGTGCACAGTTTTAGTACGCTAATGGCTAATGATGACGATTCCCCAGTAATCCATCCATTTTTCGGGAAATTATATCTCCCTTCAATACCATAGGGTGCTCCCTCAGAAGCTCCACCCCCAAATGAAACATGCATGACCAAGGCTGGGATGGTGTTGTGTGGTCTGCACCATTATTCGGTTTTCTCTTTTATTCCGATAGCTGTGTAGTAACACCACATTAAGTTTTCAGTGCGCACATAGAACGGAGTTGATATTCACTGAATTTGAGAAAATGTTTATTAGCTTGCAATTGCTAATAAAGTACTGTAGTTTAAACAAGTTCTGTAATAATGAGGACTGCTGTAGAAACATTTGTATTAGTTTAATATAATAAACAAGACCATTGTTGGCCAAAATAATTTGCATGATATTTGTAACTTGGGATATGAATGTTCTGCATATAGTTAGGGGCAATTCCACAAATAAATAAAATAACCTTTCTGTCTCTCTTGTTTCTCTTTATGTCTCTGGAGACATTTTCTGACTTCCTGCCATTAAAGAGACAGGCCACTGGAGAACTATGAGGGTGAGTGACATGTAACTACCATTGCTCTATGATGCTGTGTGCAACTCAACATCTGTGGAATTTGCAAAGAAACTGTTGACGAAGTAACGGTTAACACAGGACTAATAGCAAAAATGTAGACCCAAAGTAGCATTTGTTAGGGCTGTCTTTAGACCCTGTGAACAGAGACTGTAAAGTTCATGTAGCATACAGCCTACAAGTTACACAAGAGCAGAGCACAGCATTGCTGATGTTAATTGTATGTTGAGGTTATGGTCAAAAATGAAATTGCTGCATTTTAGAACGGCTCAGTTGAACCACCAAACATCCCTTCACCTTTTACAGGAAGATTTGTGTTGTTTTCAGTGAAATTGTTTATCATTTATGTGCCACGATTCTTTATGGATCGTGGACACTCAATTAAGTATTGTATACAGCATTAAGTAACATCATAATGGTCAGCTGAGACAACACGCCTACAGAAACACAGCTATCTCATACACTCAAGCCTAGTAAACATACAGTAGCCTCAAAGGACTCTGATCTCAGTAACAGGAACAGACTTCATAGACACATTATAGATACAAAACTATTACTTTACTTGAGCCATAACATTTCAGATAACATTTGATTTTATTAAAATAACACCAATAAATATTATTCCTATTATTATAAAAATGGTTTTATACCTTATATTCCGGAGTCATTTTCATACAAGTGTGGAGGTTCAGTACGATCTTACAGCCTTCATCCACACACCCTATAGCCCCAGCTTACCTTCTGCAGCCACTGGGTGTAGTTGTCCATGATGTGCTCTAGCTGTTGGATCTTCTGGCTGGAGAAGTCCTGCTCGGGCGGTGGCGCGTCCCTCTGCAGAGCATTGGCGTTGTACGGTGCCCCACCGGCTTTTGCCTCCTTACACGCTCCCCCTCCGCCCCCCTCTGCCTCCGGTAGGATGAAGGTATACGTGCACTGCCCATGCTGGATCTTATGGTACCGGCGGTTGCTGAAGTTACTACTGCCTCCGCCGCTGCCACCGCCGCTGCTGCTGCTGCTGCCTGTATTAGCACCTGCGCTACCCTGTCCTGAGCTGCTCTCGGTTCCCCTCCTCTGCTCGCCTCCTCCGCAACTCACAACCAGCAGGAGTGCTGACAGAGAGAGCAGCTGGCAGGCCAACCTGTTCCACAACATGCTAGCAACCTGGCAGGGGGAACCGTTGCTACTCTGAAAAGTTGCTTTTGTTGTTGTTGCTGCTGCTGTTTTTACTTTTCTTTGCTAGCTTATATTAGCGTACTTTTTTTTATTTTTTTGCTGATCGTGCTGCTTCAGGTAGGTGCCGGGTCACAGTTCCTTCAGTTGCACCCTTGACAGGGAACATGTGTCGCCCATCCTGACAATGGACTTGAGGAAATTACTCCGCGGTGTGTTTCTCAATCTTCCGCTTGTCTTTCAATTAATGCCTTTAACACACACCGTGTCGTGTCAGGATTCTAGCGGCTCTCTGCATCCCCGAGGAGCTCCTTAGGATTTCCGTCCAAGTTGTGAGCATGCCTAGAGTGTCGCTCTTGTAGTTTCTCCAGGACTGCGTGTTTGTTTATATCAGCCAGCATGTCCATTTAATATTAGTGCCGGTACGTGTGGATTGTGTCGTCAGACCTCCCTGGGTCTGTCTGCCATCCTGTTCGTCCTCCACTCTGTGAATAAGCAACTGGCCAGCGTGTGTGTGAGGGAGGCGCTCGCTGGAGAACAGTTCCAAGCTTCCAGCAGGCTCTGAGCCGGCCCCTCGCAGAGCTTCAGAGGAATGTGTGTGTGCGTAAATGTGTGTGTGTGTGTGTGTGTTTGTGTGTGTGTCTGTGAGAGAGCCAGGCAGAAAGGGACCCCTTACGAGACAGAGGATGTGCTCAAACCAGAGGATCGGTTTACAGGCTCCTCTGACCCAAGACTTGTGTGGTAGCACAGCCATTGTTTTTAACTTGTGTTGTGTACTGTTGTCTGTGTGGGTTAGGGTTTATAGATTTTTAATAATCTAATCATAATCTAATAACGATTCTGTGCATTTGAATTTTTAGATAGTTAGACATTAAAAGGAGTAATATTTGGGTATATAATTTGGCCACTAAGGCAGAGTGATGCTCAAAACATGTAGACTCCAGGGGGGTGCCAGGAAGGACTCCAATCGCATGAGCTTAATTTGAATATTAACACAGTGCTGTATAATGTTAAGTAGTTATGCATGTTTACACTACATAGTGTAAGCAAATACCTTGCCCAAAACAGTTGATACTAGAACTACTGCATATCTTGCAAATGATTCCTGTTACTATAGTGCCAGAAATGTTGAAACGATGAAAGCATCTATTGCACTTTTCATTTAGAAAATCAGTTATGTTGGGGTTTTCTTGGGATACGATATCACTCACAAAGATTGTAACATGAAGTTTACTGTAATAATGAGTCACTTTCTCTCACTCCACTTTGTTTGTCTCATTTCTCTCTCAGTCTTGCTTGGCCTTTCTATTTTCTGCTGCCTCTGTAACCCCCCACCCCCCCACAACTTGTTTTCAACTAACGAAAACTGGACTCCAACAGTGAGCCGAGAGATGAGGAATGTGTCCACATTGTCCACCAGAGCAGAGAAAGAGAGAGAGAGAGAGAGTACAGTGGGACAGAATACAGAGCTGGGAGACGGGTCAAAGGACAGCTCTTTATTATGGACGTCTTATTTAGAGAGCTGGCCTGTCACTGACTGTGGGATTCATTGCTCAGCTGTGGGCTAAACCAGACAAAATCTGTGTGTTATATCATTTGCATCTCCCTCTCTGTGTGGAAGCTGATATGCTTTGGTTATACTGTATCTACAATATGTGTGTTTGAATGCATGTGTGATAGTGCGTCTACAAAAAGTGAGGTCTGTGTGGGAGAGGAAGGTTAGTGTGAATTAATGCATGGAAGAGAACCAAGATAACAAACCCCCAGAATAACCCAGACGACCCAAGACAGAAAGCATGTGCAAACAGTTCTAGTAGAGCTTGTTTGGTTGGCGTACTCTGTCGGCATCTAAAAATATGGGCGCCTGTTGCCATGTCCAACGTTAACTGACGCTGGAAAACAGTCAAATGCATAATCAAAAGTGCACTTCTCGATTGTGCTCTAATCTCCCACAGAGCTCCCAACACCCCCCCCCCCCCCCACCCCACCACCTCCCCCCAGCCCCCGTCCCGAGCTCATTGGCTAAGGGGGGAAAGGGTACACAATTGTGTGATATTGTTAGCAGGAGTAGCAAGTACTGCACTCAGGTGTGGAAGGGGAATGCACTCCAGTGAGTTACAAACCAAAACTAATTTTTGTGATGCATAAATAATGGGTATTTCACGGGTGAAATTAATTAATAAGTGTCCCTTTAAGCAATTTCACTCAAAGGTAAAGAAGAAAACAAATGGGTCTAATGTGCAAGGTCTTTTGTTAGGTCTTACAGTTTGATGCCAAACCCTCTTCGGCATCAAACTGTTCAAAAGAGTATAATGATATTTATTTGCATATAAATATCTCCCAAAAAGACGTAAAATACCACAAAATCCCAATTTATATTTTATTTTATTTTTTCCACATTTTGTTTCACTCAAGATTGTTTTATTACAAATGGCAGCAGCCCTTCCTTTTCCGCTGGAGGACACAAACAAGCTGTTAGTATTTACAGGATCCTAATTGAGTTGCGTAACGTCCGATCTGAATTCACACTGGAATGTAAACACTGATTTTACTGAGAAAACAAACCTGATTTTCAAAGGTATAAATGGCAGCTTTCAACCATTGTGGTCCCTAGTGGTCCCCTGTCCCCCATCCTTCATACCTCAGCTACGCTCTGACTTTGCCGGAACATGATAAATGTTTCGCTTGTAACAGTCAGGCACAGTATGGGTCATGTCAATTGTGAGAGGCCTGCAGGCAGCTGGCCTATGTGAGGATCTGCCTTATGTTTTATTTGTGAAAAATATGGGCGGACGCGTTGTGTATTCCAACATCAATAAGACTGCCACTTGCCTTCAGCATTGAATATAAAACATAATACTGTAGATGATGTGGAAACACAAGATACTGTACTGTTAAGTTATTTCCGTTATCCCTTTGCGGGTGTTGAAGGCCATTGGATATCCATGTAAATTGGACTCTAAGGGAATGTAAAGAAGTTAGGGTGACATTTAATGGCAAGTAGTTATTACATTGTAAAACCTCCCAATACTTACAGTAACACTTTGCTGCTTACATTCTGATAGATGTCAGTTCCAGCCGCTGTCATGAACCTGCAGGCTGGAAAGGTCAGTAACCTTTTCAGAAGACCCCTTTCATATCAGAAAAGCTAAAAATGCACTTCTTGATTCAATCAATGCAAGATAAAGAATGATTTATTGCCTCTTGTCATGTGCTACACAATCTTAAAATCACTTTTAATGAGCTGATTTTCATTCCCAGAACCATAAAACAATGGAATGGGCAATATTACTCTTATTATACAATACGTAACCTGATTTGAAGTGTTGATTACATTTTTATTCAGTCCTGCTTCAACTGTAAACCTAAATGTTTATCTTCCTTCTTTAACAGGGAAAATGTAAATCCATTCCTTAATGTGAACGGCTCAGATGGCACCATTAGCTCTCTGTAATGTGTGTCATGGTGACAATGATTGTGTAGTGCACAAACACATTCCCAAGTGAACCTGATCACACATGCATACTGCTGTGCATGCAGACACCACTGGCATTAGCAGTGAGACCTCTCTGCAATACTAATGCAGGTCGTTCCAGTATATTCTCCTAGCTGTTTGGGGTCCTGGGCGGACCTGTCATATTCTAAACTCATTCTAGAAAGAGTCTCAGTCCCGCCTGTTGGCAGCCTCGCCGGATCTTTAATCACTCACACAATAGGCTTGTTAGCATGTCTACAAGTTATGACTTCACTTTTCACGCTTGACAGTTCAGAGGTGTATGTGAAGGAATTACGTTTCCCAGTTTTGTTTTGGATTTACCCGGGCCTCCTCTGTGGAAGGAGTTCCTAGGCAAGCCAAAGAGTTAATCCGTGAGGCCACTTCAACAACTTTGCAATGAGCCAACACCTTAATAAGCTCACATTGTACAGCCCGCTTCTACGGAGATCCTTAACGAAACAAATACTGCCATTCAACCCCTAAAGGATTTCGTTGCCGGGAGAAATAGAAAAGGATTAAAGATAAAAGCAGACACTTGACTGAGTGTAGAGCAGGAAAATAGAAGCCTGTCTACTGTAGCACAGCAGTGCTGCTATGCAAGTCTTGAAGAAGGCATAGCAAGCTGAAGTTTTACAGTATTTTAGTACAGATAGTTTGTTCAGTCTCAACAATTCTTGAATTGTGTCTCGGAATTGCGCTTGTGGTTGAAACCATTGTTACAAATTTTTATTGTTTTGTTTAGAAAATCAGAGTGTACGGCACCTGTTTGGGTGGCATTCCTCTCTACTCCTTCCCCTACAGAGCTCCTAGTCTCATATGCGCATTATCTACCCCTCTACAGTCACACACTCTTTCATAATGCATAATTGTTTTTCTAACAGCGAGCTGTGGCTAAAAATTTGTGATTCTAGGGGTGCTACAGTGACTCCATAAATGAGCTCTTTTATTTGCCTTTGATAGCACCTGTATTAATTTCTGTTGCAGCTGCATGATGACTTGATAGATTCCGTCAAAATGCTAACCTGACACTTGCCTGCCTGAGACGGTGATGTCATCAGGGTCAGACAACTGGAGCAGTGACTCAGCATGGCCATTAGAGCAAGGCGCTA
The DNA here is from genome assembly GCA_027564795.1 of Aphredoderus sayanus. NCBI lineage: Eukaryota > Metazoa > Chordata > Actinopteri > Percopsiformes > Aphredoderidae > Aphredoderus > Aphredoderus sayanus. The sequence continues at coordinate 13,105 of JAODUG010053592.1, forward strand.
GCCTTGCTAGTTATCCCCCCCATCCCCCCATCCAGGACCCCTGAGGCCCAAATCGCCATGGCCACTGGGTTCGGTACCCTGTCAAAGTAGCCATGCCTAATCCCACACGCAACACAGCACGCACAGTTCAAGTCATGTTAAAATGTTGGTCATGTCCGTTATTATTGAATCAAACTGATAACAAAATGGAATAAAGCCAAAAGATTTATTTTTTGGGGAGAAATATCATTGGCATGGAAATCTCCAGTGGTCCAAAAGGTTGGGCTGTTGCATCATATATGTGTTGCAAAGCTGATGACAAGAAGAAGAGTTGACAGTGAGGAAGAAAAAAACAAACAAGAAAGATGAGAGTTTTGGATCGTTTTAGGCCTACGAAGCCTTATGCGGTTCAGACCCCCTGTTTGTTTTCCTTCTGTGGTTTAGCCCTTAGCCCTGGTTTAGCGTCATAGCAAACTAAAGCTGAAGGCTCATGTGTTCTTTTCGTCTTGGTGAAAAGTGCCAACACATTCCAGATACTTTTGTGTACTATTGTTTACTGGTGCCATCTTATGAGCCTGTGTTCGCTGGCGGCGGCCCCAGGGGGGGTTTGAAGTGCCGCGTGGGGGGTACATTCAAAGGACACAGCATCAGCATCAGCAAAGCTAATGTAGTTAGCATTAGTTAATGCTAGCATTAGTATATGGTATTACTGGATACATATAACAGACATTTTTGTTTGCATGTATCAAATATAAAAATATGTTTTACTACGCCACCTTGTGGCAAGCCTAGACTCATTTCAGAATGTACAACATTACATGTTAAATCTTTGGAGGTTATATTTAACAAATATTATTAATACAAATGCTTTTGTTTTTCTAAGATATGGTCTTGATTCTGGTGCACTTAAGTTGATGTAGTACAGCTAAGCATTATACCTATTCAATACTACTGTATTTATTTTAAATTATGTGACATTTGGAATTGACATCTGGAGTGCCTTAGACTTTTCATCTATGCATAGAGTAGGTGTGTCTTGGTGCAAAATAGTTATAATAGCTTCTGTGTTCCAGCAAATTAAATAACAAATTATTCTATTGTCTAAATGGAGTTAATTAAAAATTGGGAATATACATCCAGCATGTAGAATATCACCAGCAACAACAGACTTCAACTGCTTGTCAAGATGAATGACCTCACACACGCCCTTCAACCCTTCAACACCCCCTCACAAAACACACATACACACCCGCACTTCAAAAACCGATTCCAACAACTTTGTCTGCTTTTTCATTATGCCTTCAACAAGAACAAGAACAGTTTGTATTGTGTCACATGAAGCCCAGTTTTAATTAGACAACAACAGGTTGACTGACCACATGTGCAATGAAATGCGTAAACTGAGAACACAATCCATGCTGCCTGGTTGATTGTTGGGTCATTGTGAGAGGAGATCTGGCACAACAAATACATATCTGTCAAGTTATTATGGATCTGTTGCTCTCTATTCAGTCCCTATAGTCTAGAAAACTAGTAAACACTAAACCATGCTAGTTTGAAGTGAACAAATACACATCCACACTGATACAAACATACAGACTAAACAAAAAAAACCAAGGACACACAAACATGCCGAACAAATGACAATAACACATATACACACACTTTTCTAATTTATTTTTAAAGTGACCTAAAGATTTGAGCAAATAATCAGTTCAGAATGAAAATTGCGGCTGACATACAGTAATGTACATAGACCTGAATATCACTTACAGTCTCTTCTATGTATGCTATCTGAAGAACTTAACCTGAGTTATATAGAAACATTTGTACAGTAAATAATATTTTAAATACTGTACACATACAGTAAACCATCCATCCATCCATCTTCAACCGTTTATCCGGTTGCGGGGGCAGCAGCTCCAGCAGGGAACACCAAACTTCCCTTTCCATAGCCACATTAGCCAGCTCTGACTGAGGAATCCCGAGGCGTTCCCAGGCCAGTGTGGAGATATAATCTCTTCACCTCGTCCTGGGTCTTCCCCGAGGCATCCTCACAGTTGGACGTGCCTGGAACACCTCCCTAGGGAGGCGCCCAGGTGGGATCCTTAACAGATGCCCAAACCACCTCAACTGGCTCCTTTCAACGTGAAGGAGCAGCGGCTCTACTCCGAGTTCCTC
>JAODUG010053669.1:0-15256 GCA_027564795.1 Aphredoderus sayanus
AGAGAGACAAAGAGAGAGAGAGAGAGAGAGAGAAAAACAAACGAAAGAATCTGGACAGGATAGAAAGCACCAAATCGACTCTTTGAGGTGAAGCATGGCCGCCATAAAAAAAAAAAAGAAAGAAAAAAAAGAAGGTTTCTTTATGTGAGATGGGAGGAGAACCCGTGGAGAGCTGGTATTCACAACTAATCCTGGCAAGAAGACTCACGCTCGTGTGTGTGTGCACAGACCAGCCGACATCTCATTATCTCCACAGCTCTGAAGACTTAAACTGGGGGAGCGCAGCACAAAGGGAATGAATTATACCAAGTCTGGGGCCCGTCAAACCCCTTTACTTCATAGAGGATGTGATATACGATATACTGCATAGGGGTTGGAGGAGGAAATTACCCATACCCATTTAATTCCACAGTAGCCTCTACATGGTGGTGGCCAGACAGCTGTTTGCTGTTGAAAGCTAAGTGTAAAAAATTTGTTCATTACTATCACAAAACTCAAGTATGGAATTTAGACTTATTATCATATTTTTACCTTTGCAAATACTCTTCATAAGTGTGGTTTACGAGTTTCACAATAAGCCAGCATGAGGTACAACATATATGATGCATGGATTATATGGAAGCTAATGTTGTTATGAAAAAGAGGTTGCCGTTATGAGCCGAAAAGATGGTTGAGATGGAGTAGCGTCTCCTGAAGAAACAAAACCCATTCCAGCGAATCACAACCCACACTCATTGACACAAAGGCGCACATTACAAGCCAATATTACACCCATAAAAATGATAGGGTACGCTACTGTGGAAATGAGCAAGACTCTATTATTAGACAAACGGATGGCCTTTCCTGGGTTCACTTTCCAGCTGGAGCAGTGTTTACTCAGTTGACATAAATATTGTGAGGGTATGAACAAATGAATAGGCAAATAAAGAACTAAATGCATACATAAAGCTTTAAGGGTTGTTGGTATAGCACACCCAAACCCATAATGAGTTTTCAGTAAGAATGGAAGAGTCCCTTCAAATCGACTTGGGATTTCAATTGACACATGGACACATGAAGGCCCATGGTTTCTCGCTGATCCATCTCCTTCACCAAGTTCTGTCAGGGCATCATCATCATCATCATCGCACCGCCATTACACCTGTGCAGGATCGACAGCGAGGGCCGGCGATGACAAACTCCGGTGCTAAATATGACAAATGGTAAGGCGAGGCAGAGAGCAATATTCACACGACTCCATCTCTCCGTCACATACCCATTCTCCCCACCCCCGCCTATGGGTGGTGCTTCATCATTCTATGTCAATGTACCCTCATGCCCATACACCCTCCGCCCACCCACCCCCCCCCCCAACATAAAACTTTCTTCAACGCTGTCTCACTGTCTTGTCTTCTCCATTTTCTCTGTCTTAAACCCAGTCCTTCTCACACTCACCTCCCTTCTCCAATACTCTTTTGCCTTCCGCTATCTGTCTCCTTCCCTGCTCATCTGTAGAAGAAACTGGAGCGGCCCTGAGCCACTCCTCACTGTGGTGGTGGTTGTGGTGGTGGTGGTGGAGGTGATGGATGTGGTTGTGGTGGTGGTAAACCAAACACCACCAGCAGGTAATGTGGGTGTTGAGCATGGCTGGGTTTCAGAAGAATGGCGACACAACACAAGGACTTCTAAGACAGTTACTGCTGAGGTCACAGAAAGGTGAACCATGCTCTGTAGTCCAGGACACCTTTGTCATCAATAAAACATTAATTAGATTGCATTTCAACATCATATATTTGCCTAGATCATAGACTGTTTTAGGAGGTTACTGGATCAGGGACACATTTATTGGCTACTGCTGTTAAAGTGCCCATTTCAATATCTTTTGTGACTTTGGCATTGCTGCACTCTTTGGACACTGTAGGATACAACCTCACTCAGTTCCAACAGCACTTGGGTGCTTTCACCTTTTCTGAGACGTTAATCCATGAGTTGGTGAGAGTTTTGTTGCCAGGCTTGGCTAGCAGATATCTCACCCGGCACCCTTTTCTCCTCTGGCAGTCCCAGTGACCATATTTCTCCTGTCGATTCCATGGCCAGGCCCTTCTGAGCCATCATTCTTGGCCAGAAAGCCATAGGGCTCTCGATCCATGGAACAAGGAAAGCCAGGGAAAATCACAGCTGCTTCTCCATGCCAAACAACAAAGGACACATATGCACATTAGGTTCTGTGGGTAAGGCTCAGGAGGGTAAAAAAACCTAATTAAAGCAAAATCCACTAGATTAAGGTGTTGGCGCCACAGTTTTGACATCATGTCTCAAGTCGGATCGCAGTAACATCCAGTCAAACACCAGGCATGAAGTTTTTGGCAATCCATGAAAAAGCAGTGATTTAATTTTCTCACCATAGACCAACTGTGCCTGACAGAGTTAATAGGCAATTCTGCCCATTGAAATTCTCCAGCCAAAGAAAACTACTTTCTAGTACTCGTCTGCACCCACTCTCTGAGGTCTTTATTCGGCTTCCCATTCATGTCCACCTACCTAATAAAGCTCTTGCCCTTGCCAAAGGTGGGCCATCTCCTGGACCAAAATCTAGATGCTGGTTTTGTTGCAGCTCCAAGATAATCTGTATCTTTCTGCTCGACCATGAAAGACTAATGGCTACCAAGATATGGCAAGCATGACTGTAAATTTATAGTCCAATTTCAGGAACACTGCATCATATAAACAAAGCAGACCTTCACTGCATCTTCTTGACTTGATTGTGATAGTAATCAAAATGAGCTGTGATAGTGGCCTACACTATCTAGTCAGCCGGTGTGAACGGCTACAGTAGAATGACTTAAAAGGACAATTTAATCTATCCCTATTCGGCTACAGAGTAATGTAATTCCTTTGTCAGCTAACCCAGGGACCAGTGGTATACAGTAGGTATAAGATCCTGATGAATAATGTTCTGTGGCACTGTATCGCCATGCCAATGCCGATATAGCTGGCAATAAATACATATATATATATATATATATATATATATATATATATATAGTAATATGGTCTACTGTACTTGACCAGACAAATGTGATGACATGCTTTGCTAAGCCATTGAGCTGTAGCAAGAAAGAAAACATTTAAATATGTCTGTCCAGATTCCCACAATAGTACCCATGTCTCTGCAACCCTCCCGTGGTGCAGCCAGAAAACATACGCCAAGCCATATACATCACACAACCTCCCAATCACAGATGTGATCTCTCCTTCATCACAACAACAACCCAAACCCATCACCCAAGGGCATCTGTCCTCCAAGAAAGACCACTTCCGAAGTGAGCAAAGGATAAAGAAAGAAAGAAAGAAATGAAAGAAAGAAGAGAAAGAGAAAACGGGACCGCCTCTTCACCAATCGGCTCGGGCGATGACAGATCGAATTAACGGCGCCGTTGTCCGTGCCAGCGGCTGGTGTGCGCTAACTAGCGGAGACGCCTGATGGGGTGGCACGCAGCTGTGGCCGTTTGGACGCGGCCCGCGGGTGTAAATGCCAGGGCGGATTAATTCACCTGCTGCCATGACGACCCACCGCTGTCTGGATCCACAGGTCGACAGATGTCCTCGTTGGCATGGTACGGAGGGAGAGCGAGTGAGAGAGGGGGAGAGAGAGAGATAAGGTGGAGGGATGGAACAGAGGATTGGGTAGAGAGAGAGGGGGAGAGAGAGAGAGAGAGAGAGAGAGACAGAGAGAGAGAATGAATGAATGAGGGCATTCCATGGACAGGGCCTAAATAAAGGAGGACGTGTGTGATTGACTGTGCCGTGCTTTTGATCAGCCATGGGAAGAAATGCGAAGAGACAAGTTGTGCTGGGGCTTACAGTATGTGAGTGGGATGGGTAGGTGTGTGTGTGTGAAGCTAGGAGACAGTCCCTATGGAGACCGCTAAACCAAAGCTGCTCAGACGGCCAGTGAGCACAGAAGACTAAGAGTGTGTGTGTGTGTAGGTGTGTGCGCGTGTGTGTGTGTAGTTGTGTGTGTGTGTGTGTGTGTGTGTGTGTACAGGTGTGACAGTAATGCGATGACTCTTGTCTCTAGAGTTTGATGCTTCTAGTTTAATGACAGCATGGTCCTGCAATGTGACCTGCACTGTAGAAAGACCACACAAACACACGCACACACACACACACACACACAAAGATTGAACGACAAAATATATAATATAATATCTTTACCTGTCAAAGCCGTTCAGTTTTTCTTTTCCCTTGAGTTGAAATTAAAATATAAGTCATTTTTTTTGGGATGTAATAGATTATGTTATAGATATCGTTATATCAAAAGTCAGCATACTGTACATAGTCTTTAATACAATAATTGTCCTACAATCATACTCATGAAATTATTGATAACAAATTTCAAAATAGCCTTCTAATGGGCCGAGTAAAGCGCTATAAATGATACAAAGCATATGAATGATTTCAATTAAAATCACATTTGTGCTACTGAACTAGAACAATATATTATTTATTCTTTAAATGTATTATTAAAGCACATTAATAAATGAAGTGGCTGCACAATGTTTAACACAGAACATGTCTTTTATGGGCTAGTTCTAAGCTTCTATAGACAAAAATATAAGATAGTGCATAATATCTACATTCTAATGTACAATCATGTCCATAAACTATTTGATAGACATCTTTTTTAATTAAGTGGTTTTAGCATTGGCTTTACTATAAAGTAAAACAATTCAAACTGTGAACAAAACAGGCCAGGAGTAAACATTGCTTATTCACATATATAAATTTTGATGCTACATGACCACTCCTCTGATTTGTACTTGAACTCTATTTTCCAGGCAAGTGCATGTTTTTAACGGAACAGATGCTTTTCAATGCATTGTGCCCAGAGGAAGCTATTTGAAACAGGCATGTATGTATGTCATCATTAGCAGTGAACTGCTAGATGGACTTCATTACATCCACTGCTTCCACAGATCACTGGTCGGTCTTTGCAGTGTTACTGTATGCAGCTGTACCCACAAAAGGCATGGGACCTGAGGTTCAAAAACAAAAAATGGCGCAAATCCAGTTAGGCTTATTCTTTTGTGCACCACACCACCGATCTTGCCAAACAGTTTCCGTCTTTGATCACCAAGTTTTATTTGAACTTAATTGGGCAAATTCCTCCTCTTACCGATGACCCTGCACTTTCATTAAACTCATTGAGGAAATGGACTGCAGAGGCCAGAATTAGCTGGAGAACATTTAGGCTCAGAGTACCTGGCCCCTGGCGGGGACAACAACAGCGGAGCAATTCTATCTACATCTTTAACTTTCAGCTCCCTGGACAGACTCTCCTTCCCAGCAGGCACTTCATTAGCCACCCCAGATGGGTCCTCCACCGACAGGGCCATTACTTAGCTAAACGCCCTCTCCCAAAACATCCCCATTAGTGCCATAGATTAAATTAAACAACCATTTGACAAAGTTTAATGTTGCATCAGCAAGTCAGACTTGACAAAACAGTGGCTACAGGTGGCTAATAAAACCTGAAAAGGGAGAAGGGGTTCATTCAGAAAAGAAAGAATCCAATTTCAGGCAAATTGCTTGTGCCGTAAAGTTTAACAATTTCTGGAGATTTGAGAGGAATCTTGGTGGAGATGGTTCAATTCGTTCACAGTGTAGTGTATACTATTTAAGGGACAGGATAGCTGAGATTTGTAACAATGTACAGTACACATTTCCTGAAAAACACACACACACACACACACACACACACACACACAATACAGTGCAATGCAAAAAGCCAGCTATTCCAGATAGGATAACGCATTTCATTATGATGACATAATAAATTATCTCCCTGTATTCTTGCTTCTGAAACAGAAACATTTGTATGTATTCTAAATAAATGCTTAGTCAGATTAAGTAATTGACCTCTCATATGCTTGGTATATTATAGAAGAGGCACCTGTGATGAATTGCAACTTGATATTCTGTTAATCCTACCTACAGTACTGCGAAGCATGACAACTGTACAGCAAAACAGGTAGCCTTGCCAAACTCGTGGTGAAAGACAATGCAATATGGCCAAGCAATAGAAACTCCTCATCCACCCCCCAAAAAAAGGGATTAGAGAAAATTATGAAAAATACAAAGTAAGGCTATAAATACTGTAGCCATGGAATTAGGCACATACTTTAAAGCATGAAACTCACTAACATACTGTAATTGACAAAGATTAAAGTCTTGGGATAGGTGAATGGAGCTGTTGGACTGCAGTATGATATTTATCTGACTGAAAGAAAACTAATAGTTACATCTGAAAGCACTGACACTCTTTGTTTTGATGTGTAATTGCTCTTTAATCGTGGAATAGAGACTCTCAGAAGTACAGGCGGAATAGCAATGTGTCAGACAGGAACATGAAGCCATGACCTGAGTTGTGTCTTTGTCACAATGCAGGGGTCTCTTTCGATGGGTTCATTTGCTCATTTAAATTCAAGGCCAGCTTTAGCTAAAGTTGTTATCAAGTTAATACTAGCCTTATAATCCTTCTCCCAAATGGGTCTCCAAATGAGTCAGTAAAAGAGGCAATATTTAAATCTTTACCCCAAGGTTCCCTGCCCTCATGTTACAACGATGTGGCCCTTTTCCTTTTTCTCAAGCAGACAGGCTCTGCTCCCTACTGTGTAAAAGACCCTTGCATAGAAATCGGTGTAGCTTTGTAATCACCACCTGAGAGCGCTCAGCTTTCCACTCCACTGCTGTACTTACACAGAACTGTGGTTCGACATGTTATTTCTGTCTTTCGTCTTCGATGTGATTCATGTCGAAAGTGACTCATCGCTGTGCAGGCAGCCAATCAAACCAGGCCTAGTTCTGCTTAGCGACATCACACAAAAATGCACGCACGCGCGCGCACACACACACACACTCACATGCACATACATGCACCAGTATTGCCTTATGTAAGACACTTTACCTCCAGATACTGGGTATTGTCACATTCAGTTTATGTGTCTTGACAATAAAACATATTCAAGTGTAATTATTGGTCTTAATATGGGTCTCGGAATAATGTAACTATGAAAGCAAATGCAGAGATTTTTTGGGATGATGTCTTAACCTGTATGCCAAGAGATTTAGAAGCAGAAACCGAGAGTGAGTGTGTGTATATGTGTATATGTGTGTTTGAGTTTGTGAGAGAGAGAGAGAGAGAGAGAGAGAGAGAGAGAGAGAGAGAGAGAGACATTAAAAGAGATTGGGATATGGACAGTTAGGGAGTCAGGCTGCCGTACATCGCTAATGTGTTTGCCAAATTAACAAAAGCTCCCCTCTATTAGCAGAAACAAGTAGGAACGACAAAACCCCGGGTTTTGCAGGATTAGTGTTGATTAACTCAAGTCAATGAGCTATGGATCTGGTACAACAGAATAGGCTGGTGATTAGAGACCGGTCATATCATAAGGTCACAGGTTTCTTCCTGACAATAACCATTGTGCATGTTAACTACCATGTGTCAGATGGCATCAGATCAGATGCAACTCTAATGATCCCCCCGGGGAAATTAGGAGAATTACGACAAAGGCAAGCACGAAAAGCCACGACAGCAAATAAATATACACTGACTTCATTGACAGATTTGAAGATTGTTGTGATTGTGCGTCACCAGCTGTTGGCAATATGTGGAAATTAATGTAACGTTAACTAATTAGCAGATATGCCTTCAGCTCTATGTGCAACATAGAATACATGAAATGAAACAATGTAGCCTACATGTTAAAAACAGCATAGCAACTAGCAAAAAAAAAAAGTTAATGTAGCACCTGCCACCAGTTATAAAATTATAAGACTAAATGGGAGGTTTTCTGGATGGGAACATTTAGCATGCTAGCACCAAATTACAACCCAGTCCTCTAGTGAGCAAGACAGATGCTTGCATAACACCTCCAATTGCAGCCTTCTGTTCGCTAATATGGAGGAAGATTAACACCACCTAGGATTGGATGTGCGGAAGAATATGCACCCCTGGCAGGGATTGTGTCATTTTTTTATTGTATGAAAACAAGCGGCACCCAAAATATATCTGGATTATCTGTGAACAAACTGCTAATGTTTTATTAGCATATTCAGCCATATACTGTAACTATTATCATGTAAAAATAATACAACCCAAAACTGCTTATTTGTGTGAATGTACTACTGAATCTGGTAAATTGGTACTGTATTGAACCATCTACAATCTAGAGGGACCTAGCTAGTCCTGTTTCCATCTTTCACCAATTGCCATCTATTTTTAGACTTTGTACACCAGAACCCATTAGCCTAAGGATTTGGTCATACAGTGCTTATCCACTGTGCAAAATAATGCTCCCTGTAAGAGGCAGACTGCTGTACATGTACTGTATAGGGTTTCTTGCTTGCTTTATATGTGATCTCCTTTTATGCTTTAGCCTGTACTCTGCATTTAAGGAGGGCCATTCCACTCAAGCTACATAACATAAAAAGCACATTTCCATGTTGATGTGAGGCTACACAGAGACATGTGGTAGTACAGTAAAGCGCTGTCACTCACTCTCACTCTAAAAACAAGCATACTCTCCTCCCTGGTGGCAATATGTTTAGCACAAGACCTTGGTGCCAGCATATGGACCGAAAGAACTCCATTAAAAGCAACAGAAGAGTTGGACCTTGACTCACTTACACAGGTTTTCCTTAATATAACCCCATCCCCTTCACACGCACACACTTCAGTTATTTTCCCTTGCATTCCCAAAGCCCACACCTCCACACTCAAAAATGACTTTTATTGGATTCGGCCCAAGGTTGCCCTGACCTTTCCCAAGTCACCCCGCCCTTCCCTCCCCACTGGAGAAAAGACACCAATGGCGGGGCAGTTCGATGGCCCTCTGTTAAATTGACCGAAATTGGGTGGAAAAATGTGGCCCTTCTGCCGAACCACTATGTGGAAATTGCGCCAGTGATAGAACAAGGTGATGGAAACGCTGAGGGGTACAGACCTATTTGGCCTCACGGAGGTTGGTGGACATGGTGGCCAGTTAGACATGACAGGGAAAGATGATGTGTCTGTGTGTGTGTGTGTGTGTTGAGTGAAGGACATTGAGTGACACATGGGAAAGTGAAGAGTTGTTGCTTTTTTTTTTCAATTCATTTTGCTATTCTTCTCATTGTTTCCTCTGCACCCTCGCTCACTCCCGGGGAAGGAACACGGAACGCTGGCCAGACAGATTGAGGGTCTAATCCTGCTGTCGACAGGGCTTGGGAGATCTGTGTGTGTGCACACACAGATTCCTGTTTCCTACAGCAAATACTGCCCTCATCCTCTGCAGTGTGTGTGCACCCCTGTGGGTGTCTTTACATAAGTTACGTGTGTGTGTGTGTGTGTGTGTATGCATGCGCGTGCGAGCGTGTGTGTGTGTATGCGTGCGCATGTGTATGTGCGTGCGTGTGTTTGTGTGTCACTTTGAACCCATCTCCTTGACCGGGATCCATCACGTTGTCAAACACTGACAGGCGTGACCACAGCCCCAATCCCCACATGCTGCGATGTGCACAGTGGAGTCTCATCATTGTGCATGAGCAGATTGCGGAGCGTGCATATGAAAATGAAGAGGACAGTAAATAAAGGCATCTGATACAGTATAGCCAGTATCGGTTTCTAAAGCACAGATGAGGCTATACGCGTCCAGGACATGTCTTCTGTTAATGTCTGTTACACCCATCTAGGGGAAGTGCTGTAACTGACAATATTCCAATAAAATTATTTCTTATTTTAGTAACTTTGAGTAAGGTTCTAATTGTCTAATTCTGTGTAAGCAACCAGTTCTGTAAAATGGGATTACCCACTTTCAATTAACAGTTATTATGCCTGTAAGGAAATGAGTTTAAAGACAGGATAAAAATACAGTATATTCAGTTTTCAAGTTGTAGGCCATAATTAATGTGTTTACAGTAGCTGGTAATGTTTGCTCAGTGTATGCCTTTATCTTCGCATTAGGGTTACTGACTGAAAAACATGGGAACAAAGCAAGTGTGATGATAACAGCATAGCTGCAGGTTTTAGCAGCAGGAAGTTGTTTACGGCTTAAAATGGTGATTGAGATAATCAGTCAGCCGCAAAATGAAGAGTGAATTAAAAGATACAGATGCATTTATAAAATAGGTGGAAGCTTTCTGAAACATTGTATATAATGTTTCTCTACAACCTTTTGAAGCACCACCGCATGACACACTTTCATTATCATTACATCATGATTAGAAGTACAATATATTTTCTTGATGTATCACTATGCATATTGTAGGATCTTGTGATAATGGGTAGTCATGGATACTGCAATGTTTGAGATACTTGCCAAATGCAAGAAATGGCAAAATTAACAACAACAAAACAGGTAGGCCTTAAGCCAAAATCTCTAACTCAGCCAAAACAAATGCTGCAGTATTATCAAAATAAATATATTCCAGTACATTTATACATTTATGCAAATTCTGTAAGTCATCCACTTTCTTGTTTGTCTTTGTAGTAGTCATTGCATTTGTTGTTAGCATGCTATCCATTTATGGTGCTCTGTACATGAAGTGTATGTGCACATGGAAAAGATATGTAACACAACAAAAAATACTGGATGAATACAGCGTTTTAAACTATTTTTTATCACGTAACAAGTAATTTTCCAACATTGTATAAAAGTACAGTATGGATTATACAGCCACAAGTTGCCAGTTTTAATTGGGGAGCTGGCATGTACACACAAACTTGCACACGAGAATACGGCACCATTCTGCAACTGCAATGTTTTCTTGATGCGTTAATTAAACAGCAGTGTCTGTATGATGGTGTTTACTGTTGGAATGGGTGTAAAATTACCTATAAAACATAGCCTACTGTAAAATGGGGAAAACAACAAGTGAAAGGTCAGAGATAAGAAATAATTGTCTTAAAGAAGTGATACACTATTGAATTGCTCCAATTATTAATGAAAGTAGCATCTTGTGTTTTTACATATCTTTGGCTACATTACCCATGATATGCTTTAGCTAAGCATCAAAGAGAAATAAGGCAAAGGTGGTGATGTATGGTTTTATCCTTGTGTGTACTGAACTTTATGCATGTTGCTTAATGTTTCTCAAATACTAAATCAATCCCCTAGCTATATTCTCTTGCTGTTTTAATGTGTCACAGGCCAATGATAGTGAATTAGCACCAGGCTAAATAGAGTGTACCCTTTGCATTAACATACCCCATTTGACCTACAGTAGCTGCTGGGAAAAATGTGCTATTATGTGATATTAGGGTGCCTCCCATACATACTAAAGTTACAGTCCTTTGCTGTTAGTCTCCTTTCACTCACACACACATGCACATGTGCGCATACACACACACTCACACACACACACACAATGCCAGTAAAGCACCACTAACAAATTGTAATTAAAACTGTAATTACAATGACATAGCTGGTAATTACTACATAAATAAATATAAATATATGTAGAGAAACATTATATACATTTTGATGTTCATGCAGCATGTGTGTTTATTTTTTACAGTTTTTGTGTTAAGCTTTAAATTCTCTTTTTATTTCACTGTACTTTGTCAAATATTTATGTGCCATGCGTGTGTGTGTGTGTGTGTGTGTGTGTGTGTGTGTGTGTGTGTGTGTGTGTGTGTGTATGTGTATCTGTTGCTGTAGAAACAGTGGCCTTGTGTGGGCACCATTATTCTGATATTTTTTAGTGATTGTACATTAAGCAAAGCAAATCCGTTACATGTGTTTCTAATACAGTAATTACTATTTCCCTAATTGCAGAATTACTCCTCGCCTGGTTCCATTAGTTCCTTTATTTTATTTTATTATAATTTTTTTCTCTTCATTATCATAATAATTTGTAAGCTTGTTTCGCAGACTTTGCCAAAGTTGCATGTTCATTTGAGCTAGCACTTAATTCAGAAGATAATCTTTTAAATAGCATGATTTGGTACAGTACAAAGGTAAATTATACGGTAGCCATGTTCAAGTTTTTTGAGGGAGCTTCAATGAATGTATGAAGGTATATATATATATATATATTCTGATTAGATCCATTTGACGGTTGTGTCCTTCAGAACTTTACCCGTAGGTTTTAAGAGACATAAAGACAAATGCGTTCTGGATGTCTTACTCGAACTAACCGGACTCTAATTGTACTCATTTCCAGTCGCATTGGGCTCATCCAAGAACAATACTGTACATGGAACTATTAATCATTCCCTTTCAGGCAACAGTGTTGGTTTTGCAAACCGTGTGACACTTGAGGAAGACATTTTTCCACAAAGCTTCCCTAATCTCTCAAAGCACCGGAGAGAGGTTGGGACTCAATGTAAGTGGATAAGCTGATTGGTCCAATGCTCGAGAGGTCTGTAGGGCTCACCTTGCGGGTGGATTCAAAGCTTCATGTCATAAGAGTCACAAAATTAGCTTTTTGTGGTATAATCTCCGATTTAGCTCCAGTGTAATTTAATTGAAAGGACTAATGTGTAACAATACAGTACTGTTAAGGCAATAGTGCTTGCATATACTGTACCTTATATAAAATAATGTCTCATGCTGTTTATTGCTGATTGCAAGAATACAATGTCAAGGAATCACATTTGGGAGAACATCACATCTGATTTTATAGGTGGATGTAGAACACATTGGCCCAAGTTGCACAAGACACAATATACAAAGAACTACAGACAGCTCAGGATCATACTGTAAATAAGTGTCAATAATTAAAAAACGAACCTGCAAGTTAGCCATTTAACTACCCTCTCGGATAAGAGGATCCATTAAACGACAACAGCAAGGCCTTTGATGATGTCAGCACTGTAAACAGAGGCCTGCTGTTCAGAAACCTGTCTCAGACACATCTCTGGAGGAAACTCCTGCCACAGCTAACATCTATAAGTTGCACGTTATCCATTGAGATTTTATCAGATGGAAAAGGCTTTCTTAGTCTCTTTTCCTCTTAGATTCCTTTGGTTCTCTGATTACTTACGGTATCATATAAAAGGATGATTAATACATTGTTATATTTAAGCATTTGCAATCTTCCACTATCATAATACATTTGTATAAAATGTGTTTAGATATGAAATATAATAATTTCTATTAAACAATAAAGCCACATGTGTGTGTTTACACCCCCTTTAGGTTTCCCTTTAGGTGTATGAGCGTGCACGTGCGGCGGGCGTTCACATCAGCCACTGGTTCAGAAAATGAGTGCGTCTGACCTCTGTCTCTCCTGGTGGCGTGTGGATGCTACACGGCCTATAAACTGCAACAATAGAGCCTCTGGCTGCCAGGTAAACAGAGAGACACTGGGAAAGGTCACCCCATACGGTGCCAAACAAGATTAAAAATGTATCGCGGGACTCCGGTGAGGCTTTGTACCCTCCTAAAGAGAAGAACGATTCCACCCCAAGCCAACCGTGGGAGAAGGAGAAAGGGATGTGTTTAAAGCCTGGCATTTTTGCTTTCTAAATATCTAGACCATTAAAATAGTCTTTGGGCATATAGGTGCTCTAACAGTGTCGTCCTCAGCGGGTGCTGTGGGTAATTGGTTTAGTGCTTGCAGAACACGACAGCTGTAAGACCAAGGTGAGCAGGTTATTACTGTCGAGTAAGTTAATTTGCAACAACAGCATAAGGTTCATTCCACATCTCCATATGAACTAAAATGCTATTTCTAGATCTGTTATCATTAACCAGGGCAACACATAAGTGCTGTCCTCATTGCAAATAGCCCAAAACATCCAGGGCTGAAGTATTTTGGTGACGAAGAGAAAAGGAAAGCAAAAATCAAACCAATTTCCTATTTTCAGAAAGCATTAATTTAATTCAGAGCTCACTGGCGCATAAACCAACTGGTTTAAAATAAATATTTGAAGTGGTCTGACACAGGTTTGAGACACGTCTACATCCCATGAACCTGCTAAGAACAAGGTGCCCAATTTCTTTGCATACCTTTTGACAGATACAGTCACTGGGAACAAGTGCAAGCAGTTATCTCACCCAGTGTTACATCCACCATGTGCCTCTATAGTGTGACACTGTGTCTCATGTACTGTAAGTATGTGCACAATGTGCGCGTGTATACAGAGAAGGTTTGGGCCTGTTTGACTGTGTTTGTGTGTCTGTGGATACTGCATATCCATCTGTATGTATGAGTCCCTAGACTGTAGGCCATTTTACTATCTAAATCGGCTCAGGCAGCACTGGGCTGGAACCAATCACACAAACCAGCCATGATAGGAATCCAGGGGGATGTCGACAACTAAATTCCACAGCTATCCCATTTGAAATGTGACTATTCTTTACTGTAAATGCACATGAATCTGACGAATATAACTATCCACCAAAAGGAAAAAATCAAATTCTCTTCCCGACACAGAATGTGTATCAGAGGAATTTACTTACAAAGAGCTGTGTTCATATTGCTTCCAAAGAGTAGTGTGTGTATTAAACATTTTTGTACACTATTAAACCACTGACAGTAATGACTTTTATATGAACATGGTTTCGAGTTAAAGAGCCTAATTTTCAGCACACAGTTGAAAATTGCAACTTACAAATAAGAGTTTTGTTACACTGAAATAAATAATGAACATAACAATATTTTTTTTCAGGTGACGCTCTAATCTTTACTCTTTCACACTATCATGATCAAACAACCGCTAGCCAGCTAACTTCAGGCCTACTTTAACAGCCAGACATAACAAATTAGCCTCTCCACATCCTTTCATTGCGGCATGTATAATTCAAACTATAGCTAGCGTGCATTTGAAATGAAGCGGCCTTATTAGTGGTTTCGCTTCGAAAGCTGTTGGGAGGCATTTGCAGTGAAACCGTTCATCTCTTATCACAGTAAACACCTGGAAAACTAATATTTAGCTCCAAGGTAGCGCAACCTCATCCTATATTAGCAGTGTTGTCTGCAGACACTTTGGGCAGAATCGAGTGGAGGAGGACATCTATCATAAATACTGCATTGTTTGCCTTATTTCCTGTCGTTGATTAAAGATGGAAATAGCACAGAGCAGTTGTGCTGCTAAATGTTTCATACGGCATGAATTAAGCATGTGAGGATCCCCTAGGAACCACAGAGAGAGAGAAAGAAAGAGGTAAAGGTCATTGAACAGTAAAGAATATCACTGACAGAGGTAGGATAGAGAGTGAGTGTGTGTGTGTGTGTGTGTGTGTGTGTGTGTGTGTGTGTGTGTGTGTGTGTGTGTGTGTGTGTGTGT
>JAODUG010053679.1:0-13441 GCA_027564795.1 Aphredoderus sayanus
CACACAAATCATACACAATCAGATGGCGCCGCCGTGTGGCTAAATACTATATTACGAGTACATTACGAGGGTTAAAGGACATCACGAGGGTTAAAGTACCCTAAAGTTAGCGCAGATTGATGTAGGAGCACTTGCACGTATTCAGCCGGTAGGGGGAAGCAAAACAATAATTAAAACTAGAGCATGCAGGTTAAATCTGGCTAGCATAGTTCATAGGCCTATAAAACCTATAGGGGGCGCCCATGTCTGCGCTTGGCCATGTAGAATTCATTAGGTTCATAGGTTAGATATATAGCTATACAGTATCTGCAAGGTTGTTGCAATTTTTTATCATCATAAATAATTGGGTTGATATTTAAAGATAAGCGCACCATGCAAAAAAACTCATTACGGTTGCGTGCATGGTAATTTTCTGCATGAATCCCCAAATTTGGGATGTCGGCCATATTGGCACATAGGAAAACCTTTGAAAGGGATGATTCCATTTGGCCTACTCTACTCTCCAACTGCTAGTGTGTCTATTGTTATAGCTCTCAGTAATCAATATAATATCTCCCGGTTCCCAGGCGATAATCTCTGTATCCTTCAGTATTTTTACTTAGCTTTCATAGCGACTGTCGCACCGACGAGGGGATGATGTTTTAGTTAACGTTTATTAGGTTAGTTTGTTTGTGGAACGGTATATGACCGACCGCGGGCTGAGATTCCGCGTTTATGACTACTTGATCGGGTGTTTCCACTTGGATCGTACCATAAAATACATTGGAAGAAAGTCAACTTCGCATGCATGTAGCCTGTCCTAACTCCAAACGAAACAAGGGTCGTTTATAAGGTAAGAAACTTATATAAATCACATTCTGTTTGGGAGACGACACTATCAAGTCATTTCCATGACTGCTGAGAAATGAATCAGAGAAAGTTTGTGGACAAAGTGGAGTGTTGCGTGGGAGCTTGTATCGCCCAAATAGGCTATGTGCTACAGTATTCAACATTGTTTTGTTTTTTACTGTTAACGTTAATGCTATTTCATTTGGTAAAATGTACACAGTCTCACAAAAACCAAGCAAACCAAATGCTGTTGTACAGTTTCTGTAGGCCTCAACTTTTAAGATAGGCCTACGTTCCTTCTAGGTGGATGTAGTTTGGTTGAAACCATGTAACTATAGGTTGAAACTTACAGAAAATACGTTCTAAATTTGTGCTTTACAGTTTTTAAAAGGCTAAGCGTGGTATGGCCACACCTTTTTGAATAAAGTGTCAGGGGGTAATCTCAACATGGTAAGCCCAATATGAATAGCCTACAGCTCAAATCGGCTGTAAAGTCGTGCTCTCTAAAGCACACAGACAGCTGGAATGGAGAAGCCTTTTGGCATGGAGTGAGCAGCTCTCACAGGTGGTGTACTGCGAAGTTCGAACGGGGACTGCCTCTTAACTAAAGGCAGCAAAGTCATGTCATAGTGACAGAATATTAGTTATGCCCTGTGTTCGATCAGCGCATTTTGTGTGGCTGGTCAAATGTTAGTTTTGTTTTTTATGACCCTTTTTTAAGTTAAGGTGCAATTTCCAGTTCTCCAAAAGTATGTTGTAATAATTGCTTAACACTTGTATCCCAAGTGTTGGGCTATTACTTTTTGAAAAGGATTCTTAAACAACTGGGGCAAAAACAATGGCATAGAAGCTCCACTCTCTTGTGTGCAGTTTACATAGTACTTCCAGTGTTTCACCTACTGTAGACACCAAATAGTAAAACCTGGAATGGAGAGGTGACCCAGAATTGGCACTAGGCAGATTCTTAGGAAAATTACATGGCGACTGTAGCTTTAATAAGAACAGGGGGGGTGGAACGTATACCTTTCAAAGTGTTGTGCATCATTATAATACAGTGGCAATCCTGTAGTGTTGGCAGCACAAGGGGTGCACTTCTTTTTGTCAGTATTAAAGATGTCCGTCTCTCCTTTCCCCAGTCTCTTAGTAGCCTTTGACAAACACAACAGGTGGCCTCAGGGCCATGAATGGGTTCGGAAGGAAGTCCCTCTCCTCCAGTAGCCTCCCTCTACTCGCTATGATTGGAAGTGGTGGCTCGCTGCCCCGATCAGAGCTGTAACACACCATGGGAATGGTAGCATCACCTTTTTTGTTGTGGCTGTGTATTTTATAAGCAAATCTGTCTCCTTGGGTTTTGAGTTGAAGGAAATTCAGTCAGCAGATAGTACATGTGTAATTTAAAAATAAGGTAAAAATCAGTAATAGGATTTATCTTTAGCCTGTGTTACTTCAATACTGAAATCATGGTCTCTTACTTTTGTTAAAACGTCTCATTCACATCATCATCATTTTGCTACTGGAGAATGGGACCATGGGTGGGGGTTAGGCCTACTAATGTCAGCAGGCTCCAGTGTGTTTGTTTGCACTCTACCAAATGAATTCAGTTAGCCCGATGCCTTTCATAAATTACTTACTACAACTCATCACAATAAATCTGACTTTGTAGCATGTGCTCCAAATATTGTGCAATGTGGCTCAAAGACTCCATGGCCAGAGCAGTACAAAGTTAAAATTGATCTGATTAACATGCTTGCTCTTGTTTGTGTTTGACTAAACATTGGCAACATGTTTTGTGTGAATGAGTCCTAATGTCTTTCTTATAGTTAAGCTCTATAGCCGTTTTCTACACCAAACTTGTAAACAATGCTTTCCTCTAATGTGGACTACTAGGTTGAAGTAGCATGTCTCCTTAATCTTTTCAGAGGATTCCTGGCTACTGGCCCAAAGGGCATTGCCATATTTGAAATCATGACTTCTGAGTGCTATGCTTACTCAGAATTGTGACAAATTTCGTCTGTGAAGATAAGTCAACTGAGTTACAGGACAGTGTCCTCCACTAGAGTGTGTGTGCTGGTGCTGTGTGGATAAATACACTTTATTTTGGCACATATCTCATTGCTAATCTCATTGTCGATGCAGCACATCTTGGTATAGGAAGCTGCTTAAGAGGGTGGCCAATAATCCCCTCATAATTTAATTTGGTGTGAAGTTGATTTGAGGCATCATTTGTTATGGTACATTTGCCAACCGAGATAAGGTCTGCCTCTGCTGGTAATCCTCAAGCATTTGCAGTTGTTCTAGTGCATTGTCTTGCATTTCAAGTTTTTATTTTAACAACCCTTTGGCAGAAGGAAATCACAACATTATATCTTCTCTTTCTGTCCTTGAAACTGAAATTAAATCCTTTAATCCTTTTTAAAGTTTTGTGTAGAGGCTGACATTAATTTTGCAAAGCTTACAACATGGGTAGCCATTCCCCTTTGACTCTTCACTTCCACCATTGTGATGTAAGGTAATTTGGTTACTTGTTGCTTTCATTAGCACATTAGCTCCTAAATGTTAGCATTTCTATAGGATTCAACAAAGGTACTTTATTCAGCCCTTTCCCTTTGTCCATAACAAAAGAAGAATGCATCAGACAAAGAAAGGAAAAAGCCCAAAGTATATTTCCTTGGGCTATACTTGTACATACTATGCTATACGTATACCCCCACACCTCCTTTTTTCTTTTCTTTTTCTACCTTGGTTGGGTTGTGCCATGAGCTGTACTTTTTACTTATTTACTTGTGTTTTTCTTTAAAACCCTTTCTGTATGACCCTTTGTAATCCATGGGTAAGATTGTGGTCGGAAATGTAAATTAGTGCTGTGGGTTGGTAAATCTGCACACCATAGGGCTCATCACTCATATGCCAGCCCTAGCCCCTGGAAGTCTCACACAGATGGTAGCCTCTAGTTTGCTGCCCATATAAAAGTGCTGCACATTTCCAGCATCTTTTAAAATACTTTCAGTAGGCTAATAAAGGAATGCACATTTTCAGTGCAATATGCTAATATAACGTCAGAGACAGAATGGGCTCTCTAGTGAAATTTTAGGTAATTAACCTATTTAATACAATACAATGTTTTACCACTGTGGGCTTGCTTAGGCTTGTGATCCCATTCAAGGCCATTTCGGGAAGGAAATGAATTTTGTTTGCTTATGGTAACTGGGGTATGACTTGTTCAGCTTTTGACAAGTCATGACTCATTTGGATAAAAGCATCTACTACATGCTGTAAGTGTATGGGTTTAATGATATAAGTGCATGTTCAAACTAAAACACTTAAATAATCTGTGAATGAGGCAATCTCTTCAACAATTTTAAATTAAAGTTTCTGGCTTCAAATGTTTATGCAGTCAAATGATTGACCGACTACTGGAATCTTCTAAGCCAGTGAGGGGACCGACCCTGCTATTTCTGCAGCTGTGCCGAGGTGAATGGTGGAAGTCTGCTGCTGACTTGTGTATAAAAATGATTTCTGGTGGAAAAAGACCAGTTGCAATTTAGGCTAGTATTTTTATTTTCTTTGTATTGTTTTGTGCTTATACAGACTCGACTAGGTGACCGACTGCTGACTTTGTTTGCCCCAATTATATCACAGAGCAAATAGTTTGATTTAATTACAATGAACACAAATCTTTACCTGTGATGATACAGTATCTGAACACAAGTCAAGAAGATATTCTAAGATGAACAATAAGTTAATGAGGAGTAACTTCTAATGCCAATACCCATCACACAGTATACTGCACAGTATATAAAAGGGACATTATAGGGTATTATTGTGCATGGCCTCTGCTGGAGGATGATTGCATATAGCGTTCTGGACATCTGAACAGGAGTTCTATGGACCGATATCTGTGGGGTCCTTGTATGCAACCAGTTAAATCTACTAGTGAAATGAATTGGGCTTTATTCTGAATGTAGCATTTTCCAATTTAAGACATGGGATATACTGATATTATTACAGTTTTAGGAACATTCTTTGGACGTGTACAGCACGTTCGGAATATGCATCTCAATAAGGGTTTTTGATTTATCATGATGCAAAATGGTTCCAGTCATTCCACTTTTCCATGCATGACTGCAGTTTAGAAAGTAGGGACCTTTCTTTGTAGGGCAAGTAAGTTATTTATAGGGCATAGCCGTAGGATGTACATCATGTACATTAATTGAAGTAGCAATGCATGTAAATGGTATTATTAGTGGAATTTATATTAGCAATGTCAGCAGCTTAGTAGGAATATTGTATGTTTTTTCTTTTCAGCCTAATTAGACTAACATTATTTTAAACATGGCACTACAGCTAATGGAGCCTACTTTATAATACATTGCTTTCAATCAATGTATTGCTTGTTACATTTACAGGATCTCACTTTCTCTATGTAATGCTGTAACTTCAGCATTACAGTAGCCATTAACCTTTTTCTCTCCCTAAAGATGACTATGGATCTTCCCGACACCCATATAGTTGACTCACCCTTCGTCCAGGTCATCCATTAGTTAGCTTTAGCATTAGCTTCAGCGTCACCACTAAGTGGCCCTTAAGCCTATTTGCTGGCGGTGTTGGCATTTAGAACTGGCAGAGATTGAAATGTAGGTCACAGGTTCAAAGGTGGGGGCCAGGTTTATGTTAGTTATTTTTTTTTTGTTTTCTTTTTTATTTCAGCTACTTTCATAGCTTAAGCTTTCTTGGTAGACGCCTGTCTTTTTGTGTAAAATGGGTAATTTAGATTTTTAAATGAGGGGATTATTTAGCCAATTTAATTCTTTAGTACTGATTTAGTTTGCCCACTTTAAAACAATATGGCATTAGAAACAAAATGCAAAGTTTATAAAGTGGCCTATGTGTAGGCTACACCTGCGTGATGTTTGTCCTCATCTAACCTACTGCTATTTTGACTTGAATAACCACATAAAGTAAAACCATTGTGTTCTCATAACTTGTTTAAAATAAAAACTTGGTAAACCAACTTTTGATAAGCTTGGCACATCATGTTTGTTATTCCACCAAACTGCAATCTTCTCTCTTGTTCTGTACATTCTCACACTCCATCTCCTCCTCACTGTTTCTGCAAGGTCGCCAATTGCTTTTAGATTAAGGTTTTAAGACATAGTATAGGAGAGTATTGATAAATCCTCCAGCTCACATTGGTAGCAATAAATAAACTGCTGAATGTTCATAGGATGGTTATGCTTCTAATGGAGACAAGGACAAAAACATGGCTTTCAAATTTTGTTTTTAATTTTCAGACCAACAAAAATAGTTAATAGTAAAAATATGAATAGGCCTAGTCAGATTCTCTCAGACTATAATTAATAGGTTTAAGATGTTAGAATTGATGAGCAACTGCATTTACCCTTCCCGCTGTCCTAAGGCATTTCAGCAGAGGGAGCCAATCGCGGAATGTCATATGTCCGTGTTGTGGTTGGTGCCCGCTACTGGCGAGTGCACTGGGTCATTTTGACCCATAGGACAGTGGGACGGTTAAACATGTAATTCTACTGGACCTAATTGTTTGGAGGGAGAAACTATTCCTACCATTGATGTAGTATAGAAACTGTTCAATGATTGTGATTTGCACAATTTATGAAAATTGTTTGAAACCTCTCCTTGGGTTAGTTTCCTGGGGAAAAACAATAATCTGTAGTGTGTGCGGGTGGCCATGGCCATCCTGGGACACGTGTTGTTTAATGTTCACACATGAACTCACGAGAGGATCACACAATCACTTGTCACTTGTTTTGTAAAATAATTTGGCCACTCCTCAAATAATCACAAATACATTGACACCCATATCAAGTGACTGGTTGCGTAGGGGAGGCTCTTTCTCTGTGGAACATTGAGGAGCTTGTTGCTTTCCTGAGATCTGTGTCAGGGATAGCTGACTGGAATGGCCATAGGCTGTAATAGGATGCAGTTTGGCTTGGCTGTGTTAGCAGGCTTTTGTTGAGGAATTTCAGTCATGTGAAGTCAGTGTAGGCTTGCATTTGTTTTCTGTCTTAACCCTCGTGATGCCCTTACAATATGGTCTTGAACCACCAGATGGTGCTATCTGATTGTGTATGATTGTAGGGTTATTTTTATTGTCATTGCCGTGTATTTTTTAATTTATTTATTACCTTTATTTATATGCATTTGTTTTTTTTTGTGTGCCTTTTAACCTTCCTGTTGTCCTCGGGTTTCAAACGCGCACCTTGTTGTGTCAACAGTGCACATCATATCCGCCACAAAGAGCTAATGGTTTGGGTCATTTTGACCCGGCGGACATCATGAGGGTTTAGGGACAGGTGTGTGAAAAGAGCCTCGGGCCATAAACAGCAAGGCTATTTCAATGCTCCAGCGCCATTACAAGCATGAGTGTATCCTGCCTTCTATACACTCATGGAGATGCTAATGCTTAGTTTGTTCCACCACCAGGCTTGGCCATGGGTTGTGTCAGGAGCAAAGAAGATAAGGGCCCGGCGTTGAAGTACCACCCAGCAAACATGACTTCAACGGCAGTCAACTCTCATGTGGGCCACTATGGTCCAGACCCCACCCTTATGGGTCATTCCCCAGCCGCGAAGACGCACAACAGCAGCTACAACAGCCAAGGGGTCGGCCTCACGCCGTTTGGGGGTGCTTCATCGGTCATGACTCCGTTCGGCGGAGCCTCCACGTCCTTCACCTCGGTGGCAGTGAGCAGTCCTTTCCCCAGTGTTGTAACAGGTCAGTGGGTCGCTCCCTTTCCACAAGGGAGGCTTAACCCCCACCGCACACACACACACTCACATTCAGGAGGGAAACCATGTAATCTTTCTCTAATAGGCTCCATTCAGGGTATGGAGAAGGAGGGCTGGGGTAATCATCTGACCCATTTGTCTCTGTGCATGATAACTCAGGCTTTGCAAATGTCTGTTGACAGTTGGTCAATTGCTGAGATTATTAGAATTTTGTGCACATTTTGGCTTCATGATAACACTATAACAAACTATCACCTACCCCATAAGTGCATAAACATTATGGTCTGTATCTGCTGCTGGTCCTAAAGCTGTAATCCTTATTCTACATCTGTCAAAATAGTCAAAAGACTGGATGGTAAAAGTGCTTCCTACCATTATGTATTTTATCCATCTGCATGTCCATCTCCATCACATTTGTTTTGTGAAAACTGGCAGTAATGGTATTCTGTAGGCACAGAGCTATATGAGCACCAGCTGTTATGCTAATCAGTCTTTTGAAACAAGGCACCGTATTTTAGAAGCCATATGTGAATGTACAGTGTATTTTCAGGAAATCTTAACTGATTTTGAATGTGATGAAAATGTTGAGTCTTCAAAACTGATAGCATAGGTGAATGTGACATTGAAATATCAATTCTCTACAGTTTTTCAATGTATTTTTCACTACATTTCTCCATCTATCTTTCTTTCATTCTTTCTTTGTCTTCTGGATCAACTACCCCCTGGGGGATGCTTTACATCTAATCCTGCCCATTCAGCTTGCTCCCCCATATACATGTGCTGTGGTCTCAGGCCTCATGGGCCTGACAGATGTTGACCAAATCCCACTGCCGTAGTCATTACAGTACAGCGCTGACTTCAGTTTATCATTGGCTTTTAGTCCTGCTGGTGGTGTGTCTTCGGTTTTTCCTTTTGACATTTTTCCAAGCAAATATTTTGACAGCAGTTTGAAATCATTATTTTATTCCACGATGCCCTCTTGAATATTACAATATATTCCATTCATGCAATGGATTGACCGATTTAATCTGTAATATTCAAAGCATACAGTATGGAACCAACAAATGGTTAATCTGAGAGTTTTGTTAAAGGCTCCTGAATTGAGCAAAAAGGGATACAGAGTTTCTTTCTTTCTGTTTCGTAAGATTGACGACAATCTTTCTAAGGATTAACGGGTATCAAACGCACATGCATTCTAATGGGTCTGTTCCTACTGTTATCCTACTTTCAGGTGGTGTGACGTTCTTTGTGGCACTGTACGATTATGAAGCCAGGACAGCAGATGATCTGTCCTTCAAAAAAGGGGACCGCTTCCAGATTATCAATAACACGTGAGTCAATGTGCTCTGTACAGGAATAACCTGCAGCAGTGCCTCAAACACAGCTGGAGGGGGGACCCAGCTCTGTTTATTTGTAATCCCTTATTGTACTTGTGACTGATAGTGAGGTCAAAAGCTGTGTGGCTTAATGGCTCATCTAATGGGCCATCTGGATTGCCTGCATCTCCTTTGCTGTTGGACATAGCTGAAGCACCATACACAATATGTGCTGGTTGTCTGTTAGACTGGTTTATTATCTGACTTGCCTGGTAAAATAAAGGGGGGGTTGTTTCAACTGCATTCAAATATACCATGTATGTTATCTTTCAAATGGCAAAATAAGAGGGTTTAGTTAAACATTGGACTTAGTAGTGTCTAGTAGGTGTTAATATAAAAAAAAAGGCTTTTGTGAGCTTTAAATATTTTTTTTTTGTGTGTTTTAATGTATTTATATTATTGCCTTATCAGGGGGGAAACGTTTTGTAGCTCTTGCCAGCTATGAACAGCGTTTTACTGGTCGTACTTGAAGTGGTTTGGGAGCCTCCACATTGAGGTGTGACGGTGTCTCCTCTGTGTTCTTCAGGGAAGGCGACTGGTGGGAAGCTCGATCCATCAACACGGGACAGAAAGGCTACATCCCCAGTAACTACGTGGCCCCAGCCGACTCCATACAAGCTGAAGAGTAAGGGCTCGCTCTCCTCCTCCGTCCCCTCTATACAGCTCCTGGTGGAGTCATTCTGCTCTGCTGGCCATGCCTTCATAAAGGCTACATGACAGGGCTGTTCAGGTCACACACTAGATATCTTAAATGGATGGGACACCAGACAATGGTGCTCTGTGATGCCTCTGCAGGACATTGGAATTCTAATGGCATTTCACCCTGTGTGTTTTAAAATAGCAGTGTAAGACCGACTCATGCAGTTTTTAAAGTCCTCCCATTTTAAAGCAGGTTTAAGGGAACTATTTTTCAGCAGACCACACAATGCCATATTGATAGGACAGAATCTGAGCGACACAGATGGGTGGAAGCACATGCTCAACCCCTTCAGCCCTATTCAATTAGCGGGCCAACTACCCCCATGTGGCCTGCGAAGGGATTGGATACAGTATTTCATTATATACCCACTCCTAAAAATGATCCAGTCAATATATTAAACTAGTTATTATGAACTGCTCTACAGCCAAGACATCATGACGTTTTTGTAAATGTAATAGAGTTGTCCTGATCTAATCAGCACAATGAGATCAGTCTGAGTGACGAGTCCATACGTGCCTAACCAAAGCTCCTGTAGCTCCCATCGCAAAGATTAGGGTTGAGTATGGTCACATTTGAACCAATACTGGTAGGCCTACCTGTAGCTCCCATCGCAAAGATTAGGGTTGGGTATGGTCACATTTGAACCAATACTGGTAGGCCTACCTGTAGCTACCGTTCGCAAAGATTAGGGTTGAGTATGGTCACATTTGAACCAATACTGGTAGGCCTACCTAGGATTTAGTGCCAATAGTCTACACAACTTTATTTTTCAGTAGCTTTACTTTAAATAAATAAATCTGTAACAAATGTAATTTCAGTTGTAGAACACCGCATTGCAAGTGCGATGCATGTGGGACTATTTCTTCGTGCAAAAGTCCATATACCAGAGAGATTTGGAATTGGCGCCAATAGGACATATTATTTTAGAGAAAAGAAATCACCATTGACTTGACTGTGTTGAAGATTAAACAAGCTGCAGGGTGGATGCTCTAGTTCTCTCGCTCTCGTAGAAGAATCACATAGCTCTCACACCCAGATGTGCACTCCGATATATGGAAATGTCACACAGACTGATTTTATGTGAGTTGGTAGGCTACTTTGTAGTCCTACCAATGTAATTGGGTCAGTAGCCTACCCTTAAAAGTAAAGTTCAGTATCACACCTCAGCGATTTTATAATTTTCAATTATAATTTTCCTTTACCGGACAAAAAAGGTTTTTATAGACGCTGAAAATAAAATGTTACAATGCACATTGCCCAGCATTTCAAAATGTAGAAACATGTGTAGGTAACTGTGCAATGAGTGTATTTCTGTAACCAAATAATTACTGTTAATTTTTATACCAGCCTGTTGTAATAAAATGTTTGTTCAGATTTACTAGATTATTGTTTATTTTAAATAGTATTATACAAAAGGTGAAATGTCTTTCTAAGAGGTTGCTGAAAATATGTAGCCTACCTACAGTTTGTCTTAAATCTGGCCCACTGTAATTTGTAATTGAATAGCCCTGCCATACACTATGTGGTGCAAGGACACACTTTCAGCACCCTGCCCCCAAGTGGCAAGTAATATTAATTCCTGCTTGAAGCTTGAATCTACAGTATATACTGAGTGCCTAGTCCACATACTTGTACCATCTGTACATGCAAACTCCACTAACATCTTGTTTGTTGGCAGGTGGTACTTCGGCAAAATGGGTCGTAAAGATGCAGAACGTCTTTTGTTAGTTCCTGGGAATCAGCGGGGTACTTTCTTGGCACGAGAGAGCGAAACAACAAAAGGTAAAGAATTTCTGTAATGCTCTTTCAGTGTGTGCGAGTTCATATAAAATATGTTATAGCACCTTTCATGCAAATTAAACTTCAGACAAATATGTATGTATACCATACATGCATACCATATGTATACCATACATCCATACCATATGTATACCATACACTCATACCATATGTATACCATACATGTCTGTCTGTCTGGACAGTTGTCTATAATTGTATCTACAGTGTCTATCATGTATTATTCTTTCTTTTGTTAAAGGTGCCTATTCTCTCTCAATCCGAGACTGGGATGATATGAAAGGAGACAACGTCAAACACTACAAAATCCGCAAACTGGATAACGGCGGCTATTACATCACCACCCGAGCCCAGTTTGAGACGCTGCAGAAGCTGGTGAAACACTACACAGGTATGTAGCCCGACCACATGACCCCCGCATGTTGGGCTCAACACGTGTGGAGGTAGCATTTAGAGAAATTGGTGTTTACAGCTTCCACACACACGTTCTAGTTTTTACTATTTGGGAGTAATAATAAGCAATACAAAGAGCATAGCAGGCACATACACCCTTATATTACACCATACAGTCAGACATTCAGATTAGAAGTTAAACGGAAAACATTTTAGTCATGCATTTGTCCTCGTGGTTTACTGCATATGTTGCTCTTTATGTCTTTTATAATAATTATTCTGAGACTTTTACATTTTGAGATTGGTTACCCCTACCGCTGTCCTTGGGTTTCTAATGCCAACAGAGAGAACCAACCGCGGAACGTCATATGTCCGTGTTGATGTTGGCGCCCGCTACTGACCCAAAGGACGGCGGGAGGATTAAATATAGGGTTCTACCTAGGAAGGCATTGGCTGAATATTATTCAAATAAAGCTGCTGTGCTGGCAGATGTTGACAAATGACCCTTGAGCAGGAAGTTGTTTATCAAAACAAACATTTATATGGGTCAACTTCCCACTGACCTCTCAGCAAATATACGTTGGTTGGCTGCTACAGTATATATACTCAGTACTGGAGAATGGAGAATACTTCCATAGTATTTAATTATCGTATCAAGTTTACACTTTTTGTGTAGCACCAGCATTCAAAGAAAACGTGAATCAAAATTAACACAGAAGAACATATCATTGATAATAATCTATAGACCCTCATTCACATGTGAATGCAAATCTCTTGAATGAAGGGTGGTGGGATAATCTGCCAGATTTAACTCCGAAAGCAGTTTTACCAGTACTTTTACCCCCACTATATTATATTACAGCTATTGTTGAGTAAAGATGCATAACATTGGACTGAAGATTAAATACTAGATTAATTCTGCTATCAGTGTTTCAAGATCAAGCTACAGGATGCCATTGCTCATGTTACTGTTCCTTTGCAGAGCATTCAGATGGCCTGTGCTACAGGCTGACTGCCGTGTGTCCCACGGTGAAGCCTCAGACTCAGGGTCTGGCCAAGGACGCCTGGGAGATTCCCAGGGAATCCCTACGGCTGGAGCTCAAACTAGGCCAGGGCTGCTTTGGCGAGGTCTGGATGGGTAAGCTACTGCTACTGCATCCGTTCCCACGCTGGTGTACAGTATATGAATATATTGTTTATTGCATATAATGCGCACCAGCATCAAGACTTCCACATGCATGAATAATTAGCTTGCAGCATTAATCAATAAACGTATTTCTTCATTTCCGGTGTGGATACTAGTGTGTTCTTTATGTGAGGATTCATTGTCAACGTGAAATGAATATCTGGGAATACGCGCGCCTGAATAACCTCAGTAAACCCTCACATCAGCTTTCTGGTCCCATTTGGGTGGGGGGGGTGTGTCCCTCCTCTCATGGTTGTCTTTCAGTAAGCCTGACCTACAGGAAGCCCCATTCTGTCAGCCCCTAGTACTATGCAATCCAAAAAATAAATAATCTCCCCTCAACTGCAGTGTTTTTTTTTTTTTTTTTTTTTTTTTTGTTTTTTTTTTTTTTTTGTTT
>JAODUG010053688.1:0-15252 GCA_027564795.1 Aphredoderus sayanus
CACATATCTCTCTCACTCTCTCTCTCTCTCTCTCTCTCTCTCTCTCTCTCTCTCTCTCTCTCTCTCTCTCTCTCTCTCTCGTGCCGCAGGAGCCGGGCAGAGACGTCACAACCTGTTCCACTTCCAAAGCGCCAGATCGTAAACTAGCAGAATTTTTGTGAGATCTGCATCAAACTTCATTCCTAGAAATTCTGACCCAGAGGACATCGTGAGGGTTAATAATAGACTGACATATTCCCCATGAAACAAATACATAAAGAAATAATTAATAAAGAAATAAATACACACATTAATGAAAATAAAGTGAACCACAAATCATACACAATCAGATGGCGCCATCTGGTGGCATACTATGATATAATTAAGGACAACAGAAGGGTTGAAGTCAAAAAGGCACAGCTTATGCAGTTAAGTTAACTTTCAGGCCACTATGAAAACTAAATATGTTAAGGTATGCTTTAACTTCATCTATCACTGTAGCATAAAAAAATGTGAAATATTTGTCTTAATCTTTGCTGTGCATTTTTAGCATTCTGCTAAATCAACGGGAGCTTGACTTCAGCTGTATGGGGAAAGCGGATTGGATTGGTTGCTGTAGAGCACAAAATAGGAGGCAGGTTCTGCCACTAACCCCCTCACATTGCAAAACAGTGGGAGGGAAACTAATAAGAATGATACATGGCCAAATGCCAGAGAACATTGATTACTGTACTAACACCTGTGGATAACGAGAAACACTTTCTTCCTGATTTTTCATCCTCCACTTATTTCACTATGATTGTATAGGAAGAAATATGTTTAGTATAGACCCTCATAAAGATCCTGCTCTGCAAGAAATATCTAAAATGTAAACTAATAATCTAACTTTGCGTTCCTTCACAGTCTCGTAATTAGTGAAACAATCTTAACTGCTTTTCGAACCCTTTATTCAAAATATTGTGAAAATGCAAATATATTAAATAGTTTAAAGGTGAATTCCTTGATTGTGAAGTCCATCCATCCCACACACAAAACCCACACACACACATTTCTGTAACTTGAAACGACATGAGACATTCTAGACATGTCCCTTTAACTCTGCTTTTCAGGAAAATTTGAAATATGAAGTAATCAAATCATCATCACTCTGCCAAGCCAGAACTACCCTTCTGTGTTTCATCCCTTTCACCTTTCACCTTTCACACTGCAGTTGTAATTATAGCACAAGGGTGGTGACAGCACTGATGTGGTTGCCAAGCCAAATACTGTATAGGCTACTCAACCAAACACTTCCAGTGCTAATGGCTAGCGTGATTTGAAGCACCTGTCACTATGGAGCCAGCAACTTGAAGAAGTAAGACCCCTGTCTAGGACATCTTACTGTCTGATTGGCTAGTGTGATTGTGAAGCCCATCTCCATGTCTGACTACTTTATTTTAGCAATCACTACATTACACTGTAGTAAAATCTACACTTAATTTTGGTCTCTATTAAATTGAGAAATTATGAAAATGATTCATATTTTACTATGAATAATTCGGGGCACCACTACGTTTGTATGGGTTCCAGCGAACCCCTATTGGCCATTAGTCACCTCTATGATTATTATTAAATGAATAATATTTCAAAGTCAATCATAAATCTGAATATATGAATTCTTTACGATGACAGGGACCCACCTTTCTGTTACACATAAACAATAACAACCACTGCTTATTATAAAACCATAGATTTATTAAAACATTCAAAAGAGATTAAACATGGCATGCATAATTAGTGGTTATACAGTGAGTAAATGTTGCATAATAATGATAATAATACCCTATAGCTAAAGCACATAGAAAACTGTATAACATCATGTAAGATTTCCTCATGAAACATCAAAATGCAAGATAAGAGATTCAATTTTCCTCTGTTGACTAGCAACGCTCCCACCTGGTGGTGGGGTTGAGATGGCAGCTTTCCTGCAATTTTTTTCGCCGTGGAGAATGACACACCCAAGTGTGGTGTGTTTAGTTTGTTGTCCGTTGGTTCTTTGGTTGGTTCAGACAAAGACTACTGCAAAAGCAAAAGCGCCCACTGCAAAAGCTCGATCCTCTTTAGTTTTAAGCCTGGCTCTAGGGACATCCTATGATAATAAATTCAGCTAAATAAGAGAGGGCCAATCTAAGTAAGGCCTTAAAAACTAGCAATAACACCTCAAAATCAATCATGAAACGTAGTTTATAACAAAACACTGAGTATATTGGAATGTAGGTTTAAGAAGCAATGCGCATTGCATTAAGCATACATTATGGAGTTATTACTGATTTTTTTTTTTTGCCCTCCACACGAGGAGGGAAGTGGAGGGAGGCAAAGACTGGTGTTAATTAAGACAATAAAGCCACTAAACTTGTGATAACTACTAAAGTTATTACTGATCAAATTAAAATAAAAGATAAATCTTAATGTCAAAGTTACCAAGCTCAAATCATCGCCACGATGATTTGAGCTGTTTAATGCATTCATCCAAGCAGTGACCAAGGATCACTACAACACATTGGTATTGGCAACACTCATTTATAATGGCAGGGCTTTCTTACAGTATGCGTTAAGTGCAGGTGCAGATGAAATATACAAAAAGCATGCAGGTAAGAAAAGTACGAGCCTCGTTCGGGTTTTACACATACGACGATAATGTGATGATCACACAGACAGTTACCCAAACAAAGTCCCATAAGACTCCTACAGACAAAGACAGGTGTAGGGGGCATACTGATCCTTGACACGGACACAGACGTTACAACCTCACTGACTCACATTGAGAAACGGATCTCTATTGATGCCTCTCCCTGGGCTAAAATTGCAGTTCAGCACATTGTGAGTAATATTACAAACAAGCATGGAGGTGGTTATTTTCTATACAGTGGTCTCACACACATACATTTAAGTTAAAGGTGGGTGGCTCTACACAATATTTTAAACATTAGTATAGCAGCAAACAGCTTTGCCTTTTGACCACTTCCATCGGGGGAACATACAGTAGCTTATATTAACGCGGAGAACTCCCAACTCAAGCCCATGATAAGAAAAGTAGTGGTGTCTGTAAGAGAGTCTGACACTTTGACCTTGGACAATGGGAGTAGATAAATAAGTTATCTTGATTAGAATACTGACAATGTGACAAGAAAGGAAAATGAAGGTGAACTGAAGGTGAATGAACTGAGACTGTTACCAAGGAAACAGGTTGGTTCTCAAAAGCCTCTCCTGCTTCTACAATAAATAAATAAATAAATACATACATAAAAACATGAGAAGTTGTATTTGTTATGGATATACACTTGAGCCTGTGCCTGTTTTATTTAATATGGTGAAACATGTTATATAACGTAACAAAAAGGAATCCCTTGTCATCGTATTCCAATCCTACAATTAAGATTCAGACAATCAAAGTTACATTTACACCCATTTAAGTCCTGTGTTGTAGCAGCACTGGTCAAACAGAGGTGAGAGGAAAAGTGCAGCTCGCTCACAGAGCTAATCTCTATAGGGTCTCATCCATGTGTATTTTATGATATTATTAACCTTGGGTGAGATGAAGCATCCCGATAGCTAAGATGAGTAATTCTTTTCAATTATCCTATTTCGCCAAATGCACCATCCATAGTTTTTAGTGACAACATCAAGGATTCAGGCCCTACACTACACCTGTAGGAAATTTGCTTTCAATAAAACGTGTAAAAATGGGTATGGATGCTGTATACATCAATTAATGAATTAGATCTATGAAGACACTTAAAGTAGGATTGATGTTGAAGTTATTAGTCATTGAAACTGTATTAAACACTTGGCCAAGTATCCTGTAACTTTCAGTAGTTTTTTATATTTATTTGCATTTCTAACACAAGCCTAACTCATTTCAAACACAAGCTCATTTAGCCTTTACCAAAACTTAATCGAGTGTTGACAAAACTTTTAATTAGAGTGTTATATAAACCTTTGCTGCCTCAGCCCTACAGTAAATAGCTCTCTGTATGTGGCATTATGCAGTTAATGGCAGTTAGCTAATAAAAGTTATATTTGCTTGTCCTGACATTGC
The DNA here is from genome assembly GCA_027564795.1 of Aphredoderus sayanus. Taxonomy (NCBI): domain Eukaryota; kingdom Metazoa; phylum Chordata; class Actinopteri; order Percopsiformes; family Aphredoderidae; genus Aphredoderus; species Aphredoderus sayanus. Next base: position 4,058 of record JAODUG010053688.1, read on the forward strand.
CAAGCACCCAAACCAGCTAATTGACATTTAGCTAATATAATGTATTACAACCAGAGCACCATTACAACCACTCTGCTAGTAGAGATATTATAACATATAACACCTTTGCTGGGAAATTATCGTTTGTTCGTATGATGTTAAAGATGTTAGCCTAACGTCACTAGATATGTCAGCTATGCCTGGCATAAAGTACAGTGTAGCAACCTTGCATTGCTCTGGCTTCTGTCATAAATGTTCACAGGAGAGGTCAAACAGCATATCCAGCTATCCTTGAATCATGACAGCTGGTGCACTAATGGCTGCACCCCACAATATGTTATGAGGTAGCAATGAACCGAGAAGAGATGAGGGAGATGACACCCTGTCCAATGTTTGATTTCATGTCTGGCATTATGTTCCAAAATATTGAAATACCGTATACGGAAAATAATTGATCTGCGCGTGCTCAATAGAATACTGCATGTGAATCGACCATTTAAGTGCATACAAAATAATGTCATAATTACTGCACGATTTTCATGCAGGAAACATCAGAGCCGGGATATGGTAAATGAAATGAAACAACAAATGAACAATAGCTCAAAATCACTGCTTTTCTTTTCAGTTATCAACTAGAAAATGGAAAGAATATCTGGATAATGAACGGTTTTATTTGCAATCATTCAAGCTAAACAAGACTCTAATTTACTGTTGCATAACTGGAGCCATTGCAGCGGGCTGCTTCTATATTACAATAAACCAATGACAGGTTTCCTAGTGTAGGATTATGCTGTCTAATGATCCAGATGAGACCTCACCTATAACATAACACATGAAATATACAGTTTAAGGCAGGTATTTGAAGACTAGCAATGAGCACTGTAGACAGGTGTTTCAGTGTAGACTGGAATCCACACTGAAACAACATTTCAAGTCACGTCAAGTCAAATCTATTTACAGTATATAGCCCTTAATCACAGTATGGTATTGTCTCAAAGGGCTTAACAAGCCCACATTTCACAAGGAAACAAACAACACCCAGTACAGAGATTTCATGTCTGTTTTGTATGTGTGCCTTTAAGCACTGTACAATGCTTTAGAGTTTAGGCATCCTGGGTGGGGAATATGTATTAAAAACAAGATTTACTATAAGCTTAATTTATCAGCACTGGTCCCTATTGAAGTGGATGGCAGTAGCTTTGTTCCTAATTTGATTGTATTGGGTTTCCTACAGCTACTCACCATAACGTTCTGACGAATAAACTAAAACCAAAACCGAAATTTGATGTGTACTGTAGGAAATACATTTTGTATTCAGTCTCTCATTGACTAGAACCACTGCCAAAATCATGAGCATCAGTTACATCCACGCATTTGAATAGGGACCCATGCCAGACTGTGGAATGCTTTGAGTTGTGAGTCGTTTAACATGTCCTCTTCTTTATCGCTTCAGGCAGACAGTGACAGGAAAAAACAACAACAACACTGGCTGCGAATCATCAGCTTTCTGAGCAAAAGTACAACTACAAAGTAATTTCCCAAAAGATTAGACACTGCAATCTCTATTAAAGACAAATCCTAGATGTTGCAACCAATTACCAATGTACAAAATTTGAGAAAAATAAGCAATTTGAGAACTTGATTGCAGTTTGAGAACTCGATATAGCACATAGGCAATGAGTATTAGGCAACCTGAGATGAGGCTATGTCGACATACTGATTAGCATGGTATCAGCACACACACACACACACACACACACACACACACACCAAGCAAAATGAACCCTGATGAAAAGATAATATTTGGAAGATAAAGTACAATACTATTACCTTTGTGAAGATAGTGATGCAACAGAGCCGGCACTGAAACCTTTTCAACAATTTATATCCATCCATGTAACCAAGCTTGTGGGATGTGGATATGTTTGCTTTTTGCAAACTGATCTTGATCTTAATCCAAAAAGTATTTTTTACAATATTTTATTTCGGTTTTCCTCTAGACGGTATCCAACTTATGCAGAAAAGGTTGTTCATTTTCTCCCATATCTAGAGTGAGAGATACAGTACATGATAAATGTTTCATTTTAAGCAGATATACTGTGAGCAAAGATGCTTATAATTATTGGCAGATTGTACTGTAGTTGCTATCATGTGTGGGAGTTTATTATTTCAGGTTCACACATTGGTATTCTTGGGGTTTCTTTGAAGTGAGGTGTGTATAGCATCTACCATGCTAGTGAAAAGAGAGTGCTTTGCTTCATACAATATCCTCCCCCGATAGCCTATCCTTCCACTGTGATCTGACATCTCATTTCAACATTCCTGGATCTTCTGAGGGAGCACACTGTGGAATTGAGGCAGGGTTGGATATAGGTTACCTTTTAAACGTAATCTATTACAGTTTGTAGTTACCAAACAAAAAATTCTATTTTTGGATGACTTATATTTAGAAACATTACTTTTTGTTACTTTTGGATTACTTCACCCTAATAAAGTAGTTAGTAAACCTGTTAGTAAACCTAGATGTTTATAGATTGTAGACTGGTAGACGACCATAGAAAATACACACAATCATCTAGGTTGTCAGCATAGCATATCAAGAGCATGCATGTGCATAACAATAACTGCATTATATTAATGTAGGCTATTGTTCAGTAACAGTAAACTGATTAGGAATGTGCTACTTAATTTAAACTGTTGTGTTGATTTACATAACCTCAGCAATGCGTATGGTTAAAAAAGAATAAAAGACTGGCACTTACAGGTGTTATAATAATAATAATAATATAAATAATAATAATAATAATAATAAACTTTATTTGTATAGCACCTTTCATACACAGTGTGCAACTAAACCTGCTTTTCAGTTAAAAACAGTGGAAAAACAAAGGATGAAGGGAACAAGTTAAGATAAACAAAAATATATAAGAAACAAGAGAATACAATGTAGAAGCCATGAAAATAATAAAAACCATTCCCAACTACCTTGGCCCCTAATGAACTCTGCTAGCAATATTTACCTGCCCAAGCTTCATCTGCTGTTAGCGGAATACACCTGCCGTAGCCAAAACTGCTAGCTGTACTTTGTTATACCAAAAGGTTATCCCCTGGTCCCCAAACCGATATGGTTGCACAACTTGGTCAGAGGCAGTATGGCCTCCGACAGCTTAACAGTAGCAAAGCCGTAGCCTTATGTCAACACACTACATGGATGAGGAGGAGATGTGAGCAGTGGTTCGTTGAATTAAAAGCAACCGACAGTGACTGTTTTATTGATAATACGGTGCTATTCCACATAATCTATGTGGCATTTTCACCTAAGCATGTCAAATACATTGCACTGAAACCTTAAGCAACTGTCAACATCTGGAAAAGGGCATGGAATGTCCACTTTAAAGGCATACTACAGTAAGTGAAAAAGCCAGAACACACAAAATATGATTTAGACATATACGGTAAATCCCATGTTTGGGGGAAACAATGGTCGATTAAGCACATGTGAGTTGCTGGTCTGATGCCTACTGTTACCAAGGGGTTAATTCATGGCAAATGTGAATATTAGTAAGTAATCTAGCTACTGAGCTGATAATTGTCAAGATCAAATGTAGGTTAATTTGCAATAAGAATCCATAGCTTTCAAATATACTTCGCTGGCTTCATACTTGTACATTGAAAAATGTGATGACTCCCCCCCACTCCATCTTCCTTTTATCCCCCTTTCTATATTATCCAAAAATAGAAAAATATTCCTTTTGGCTCACATTTTGTTTAGTTTTCCCGCTTCTTTCTCTACCCATCTACTCTCTGTTTCTCTCTATTGCTGCAAATTCTTTGCGCCTGGAGCTCTGTTTATGGCGATCGGCCATGACAGGTGAGCACACCACAAACTTCACTAGACCATCATAAAAGTGCAATCCCCTGGCCACAACGCAATACAGCACTGGTTCTTTTCTGCCCACGTACCACAACATTTTCATCCAACTTTTTTTTTATTTTTTTTTTATGTTTTATCTTTTGCCTCTCCAAAGTAACCCAGCATTTGTTTCAATTAGAATGTCTGTGTCAAACAGAAACTCTGATTAACTGCTATGGTTGTACAGGCTGCATTGCATAATAGCAAGCAACACTGGACATGTAATGATTTATAATTGTAAAACACTGGATAGTTTGTCTTGTCAGTGAGCAAAACGTATTTTGTGCATAGCTCCAATCTAAAGTATGATTGCTGTGTTTGTTTAGGGAAGTATGCGTTTAATCTTTTGTGCTGAAAATTAACCTTTTTCTATGGAGAAGTGAACTATAGCATTTTCGCACGAACCAGAAAGGTTAAAAGATTACCATTTCTTTTTATATTACTCATATTTAAATAGAGAAATATTTAGATTAATTAGGGTATATTGAATATGAGTTTGTGTGTTTGTGTGTGTGAAAGAGGTACAAATAGATTGATAGAGGAAAGGATTCAGGCTTATCTTAAATGTCACAGGGTTATCTTATTTAACCAATTTTTTTATTTGCCTATTTCCTATTTGCTTCTTTCTTACTGTACTTTCTGTAAGAATGAAAGTCATAAGCATGTTAACAAAAATGTAACAGTTTTCAACAGGAAAATGCTCAATATTCCTTGAGGAAGAAGGTAATATTCTCAAACAGAATATCAAACATGTCACACATTTCCATGTCATTTAAAGGTACTCTGATATTCTAAACCTTAATGCAGCAAAGCACTATTTTCTATGTAAATATATAGAGTTATTATATTCTGCACAGAGAATGAAACCACATTCCATATTTGTGTGGGAGCATTTGTTTTGGTCTCAGATGCTGGTGCACTTAGTGTGATATGTAGTGGTAGAAAGTCTTTACAGTCACTTTAACCCTCATGTCGTCCTCCGGGTCAAACGGGCCCAATGCACTAGCTCCTTGTGGCAGATAGAAGGCGCCATACCTAATTGTACAGCTTACTCAGACATATGATGTGCACTGCTGGCACAACATGGTGTGTGTATGAAACCTGAGGACAACAGGAAGGTTGAAAGGCAAAAAATAATACATGAACAAATAATTAATGAAGAAATAAAGAGATACACACATCAGTGACAATAAAAAGAACCACACAATCATACACAATCAGATGGCACCACTCAGTGGCCCAATATGATATTATTAAGCACAACAGGATTGGCTGCATTATTGCCAGCCACTCATAATCTCTTCCCAGTGGTTTACGCAAAGCTCACAACAGAACATTGTGTTGTGTTGGGCCACTATAACCCAGCATCTATCCCTCTCCTACTCAGTTGTTCACTTTCAAGCCAGCAGGATGGGTGTGCTGTTTATTTTCTGGAAGAGGTCCAGAAGCACACACAAGGTGCCCTGAGGTCACTGGTTCAGCTCCAAAATACACTCTGGATATACAGTTTAATCAGGGCTAATGACCTCTGGTTGGTCAGAAACCACTGAAGTCTTCTGAGCCTTCTGTTGGACAATGAACAGGAACGGAAGAGGTAGCTGAAGAGGTTACTTACGGTAATGGCATTTATCTACAGTAGATCCAAGTTATTCTCCAGATGCTTTTGGTACAGCATGGTACTGAGTGAACATCCTGCTTTTGTAGCAGGAAACTGATGTAATAATAGTAACCTTTGTTAGTTATGTATTTACAACTGCACATGATCAGTAACAGCTATGGTACCAGATATTTTTTATTTTTTATTGTTGGCTGCAACACTATTCCTATCGTTGCCAAGACTTATCATAATGAGAGCTGGAAAGGTTTAACAAATTAGCCCTGATCTGATCTGAAGTGTTTAATCAATTACAAGAGCATTCCTTTGCCTGTGACTCCAAGTGTGATGAAAATGTAAATTGATTGGAAGTGTCTAGCGTAAATCATGTGATGGTTGCTTATTCAAATATTACACTTTAATTTAATTGACTGACTTATGACCATGAACATCAACATGGAAAATCGACTTCCAGTTTCAAATTTGTAATTTGAAGTGAAATAAATTGTGGCAACAAATGTAAAGGATATGACCATATTGCCAGAAGTGTTGTCCGTATGTGCAGAAGTCTCATTTAAATGATATTCAGCTACTTGATGAGTCAGCGCCATCTGATTGTGTATGATTTGTGTGTTTTTCAATTGGCATTGCTGAGTGTATTTATTTATTTTTTAATTATTTCTTTATGTATTTGTGTTGTTTTATGTGTTTTTTAACCCTCCTGTTGTCCTCGGGTTTCAAACACACACCTTGTTGTGCCAGCAGTGCACATGATATGTGTGTGTAAGCTGTAGAATTAGGTTTAGCACCTTCTATATGCCACAAAGAGCTAGTGATTTGGGTCATTATGACCCGGAGGACATTACGAGGGTTAAATGGTCTTTAACCCTCCCACTGTCCTAGGGTTTCAATCGCACTTCCTTGGTGTTCTGTGATGTCCGTGCTGTGGTTAGTGCCTTCTGCTGGCACAAAAAGGTAGTGCATTGGGTCAGTTTGATCCGGAGGACAGCGAGAGGGTTGAATGTAATTTTTATGAGCTGTTTGATCCCCACCACCACTTCCTGTTTAACTGGGAATCATTGAACAATCAGAAAATGAAGATAGTTAGAATATATTTTCAGTGATGTAGCATTAGTATTTCTTTGTGTTAAATGTAACTGCTAGGAAAACATGAATTACTACTTTACAACAGTAACTACATACAATAGAGATGCGAGAGTTTCACTGAGTGATAGCCGGGAATGGTCAGCTCTCAGCCTGCTGCCTGAATATACTACAATATATAAATTTCAATAATGTGTAGGGAAGGAAATGAGTACAGTAGTTAGTGAAATCATAGTCCTATGTTGCTATCTACGCAAACAGATCCATCCACAATGATATGATGAAAATATTAACAAACAATGGCTGACGCACAGACATGTCAATCATAGCATTTTTTTCTTCTCCAGAATAATAACGAGCGTCTTTGGTTTTAAGAAGTAACTGTTGCCATCGCATTATTTGTGCTTTCCCAAATAACGTATTCGGACTTTGGTACATCCATAGTAAAGATATATTCTTAACATTGTGGGGATCATGGGGGTCACCCTGCATATAGTTTAGCATAGCGCTGGCCTCCGTTTTACCATGCCTAGGGGTCAATATACAGCATAAGAATATCTGTTTCATAATGTAGGGAGAATATTTTGTGATAAACTGCTTATTTCCCCATTAACATTTCCATAATAAATCCTGCCCCACATTAGCAATGTGGCAAGATGAAACTATTAGTTCATTACTTGCTACAATGAAGGGTGCCTTCATTTTAGCACTGGGGATGTTGTGTTAGGATGTCATGAATGTAATGGAAAGGAAAATAATATAGCATCACTGACTTGCCATCACAACTTTTAAGGATTTCACAACTTTAGCCTGGTGGGCTGTTGGCACCAGGTGTGATTTGGGCAGTAAACGAAGGCAAAGCAACCACACTGTTATTGTTATGTCCCTGTGTCGTCATGTTTCTGCTGTGTTCCTCGTCACTAGAATTGTCATCTCTCTTCTGTCTCCCTCTCCAAGTCTAAATCTTTCTTTTTGAACCAATGTACTGTTGAACAAAAGAAAAACAAACCTTAGACATGAGTTGATTCACGCAGAGAGAGAAGGGGAAAAACAAGTACTAAATTGGAATGAAGGGAGATGGAAGGATGGAAAATCCCCCCTCTTCCTAACAGATCACATTAAGTGTTCCAAATATACTGTATGTAGTTTTTAAAGTATTTGGCGTTCGAGAAGATTGAATTATCTTCTCACAGAATGATTTTTCCCCCTAATTTAAGAAGCTGTCATCTTGTGAGAACACAGTTCTGTTCATTTACATTATTTACATAGGTCAGATGCTACAAACACAACTTAGTTGGATATTTATAAATCTGAATAGCTGAATAGTTTAACAGATGTTTACATATTATGACATGTCCTTGGACTTCTCTTGACAAATCTTGACAATTGATACCTGGCTTTGTACCATTATGTCAGGTGTTTTATTTGTGGACCATATAAGCCCAGCCTTTCAGACATACTGTAGTGGAGACATAGTGGGTATATTGTGTAATGGCTCATATTACCACTTTTTATATTACATTTTTACTAAGTAACCTGGCTATTTTCTTCTTCTTTTTATTTGGTATACTGTAGCTTCCAAGTACCATTTACAGTAATATAACTGACTGTACACTTGCATCCTGATTGCATGAGCAGTAACAAGCAAATTCAAAAGCAGTGTAGCTCATTTAAGACATTCATTACTCATGCTGCCATTTAACCTTCTGTTGTCCTCAGGTTTCAAACTCACTACCTTGTTGTGCCCGACGTCCACATCATATGTCTGTGCAAACTGTAGAATTAGGATTGGCTCCTTCTATCTGCCACAAAGAGCTAGTACTGTGGGTAGTTTGACCCGGAAGACAACAAGAGGGTTAAGCACCTTGTCTGCATGAATCCTTAACTGAAATACAAATGGGCAGTGTGCCTTATCGATGTGCTCAGATATTTTCTTTACTTCTGGTCTTCAGGATGTGGTACAGTATAGGGCTTTTTTGTTTAGCGGCTCCACTCCATTTCGCTTGCTCAAGGGCACTGTCAAAGTATGGCTAAAGCCATTCATTTTGCAGTGTGATCAAATCAGGTCCTCGTATTCTATTTTCTGAAGGGTGTTTGTCATTGTCAGAGGTAAAGAGATGCCATTCAGACAGAGGCTGGCTCTTAAACCACCCATTATTTACTTCTACATACATTTTTTCAAATGTTATTGCAGCAGCCTAATTCATATAGTAGACTTTAGCTGTCCTTCCATTGCCAACAAAAAAGCTTTTGGATGTGGGGAGAATTTCACCTTTAAAGAATCTGTCTAGATGTTCTGTATATTAAATCCTTTATAATTGTATTAATTATATTTATTAATTATATAGTTTTTTTTGCCTAAATGTATGAATATGCAAGTTGCATATCCTGTTGCATAGCCTTATAATATAAATCAAAGCAAATGGTATGTTTACTAATATGCCACTATTATTCTGAGTTTGGACATATTCCAAATTTTATTTATTCCAAATGCATTTTCTGACTTGGAGATATGCCTATATTATTTGGGATGTACAGTAGGAGCATTCTTTGGACATACAGTATATGTATGTATATGTACTATACAGCTAATATGAAATATATGTCTCAATTGTTTTAATTCCCAGCAGTTTGCGACATATGGTCTCAGCTCAGTGGCAAAACTGAAAATAAAAAAATGTTTGATGCAAAGAAGCAAAATGTTTCAAGTGGCTCCATTTGTATTGTAATATACATTTTTATTAGTCATTTAAACAGTTTACTAGGATTGTTATTTTCAGAATAAGAACAATACCCAGAATATTTTGGACATGTAAACGTGCTCAATGAAATTTAGACTGTTGGCCAAGACAGAGCTATCTATTTCCTCTGACAGTTGGGAGAAGGTAAATAACCATCCTTTTTCTAGTGGACTAAATTCTTTCACAGACAACCATAAATAACTGTTACTGTAAGAGTTGTCCTTAATTTCAAATGTCATTTTTGTCTTTTGGAGCTCAGTCTAAAATCCACACTTCCTGAACCTGCTAGTATGATAAAGCACACTCATGAATTTTACAAACAGGGAGTGTGTCTCAGCATTAAATGAGAAGTCGTTGTTTTCCAAAGCTTCTCTTTGTTTCAGTTGCATTAGCACACATTTTCTGAATATAAGAATGCAGTGGAATGTAATTCTACAAGACACATATTTTCAAACATACTATAGTAGTATCTCTGCATTACTGTCTTTTAGGTGCCTCAGAATCCGGGCAGGCCAACAAACAGTATTTCTGCCTGCTGCCTGTCTACATAATCTAATTCTCACTGCTTCCAAATGCTGGAATGACTTGAACTAGAGTTGCCATGAAATTTCAAACCTCTTTAGCCATAATCAGAGTTTTGATGAGTTTGGGTGAACAGCTGGGATCTCTGATTGGAGAGCAAAATTAGCTAGACCTACATGATTGACAGTGCCTGAATTATTGGTACTAGACCACATTAACATGTTTTACATGTTTACTCTGTTAAAGATAGTGTAAGCAATTATAATCCAATACAGTTTTTGTCAAATTAAGCAACTTTCTCTTCATGGTCTGCCAGCAGTCTATTCTGTGCGTGCACTGTAAGAATATACGTTCCTATTTTTGCAATTAGGAACACAAAGTGGTCCACAAAACAATATTCTAGCCTTAGCAATCCTCATTCAATGTGGGGGGCAGGACTTATGTGTATTAGTTTTAAATGTTGAGTTCAAATATCAACAATCACTTACCTCACATTTAAATCAATGATTAGGCAAAGCCCTTATTAATCATATGTGCTCATAATGTTCACCTCCCTTCCACCTGCACTTTTGTGGATAGTTGTGAAGGGGGGCATACATCTTGAGGCAATCAAGGAGTGTACCCTATACTGTAAGTAGACCAACATTTCACTCTTGTTTGAAAAGTCGATTTTGTCTGACACTCTGCTCTCTGTGACTAACCGCGACTAAATTAGTCAAACCCATTAGCCTCCAGCAGGACATTTCCAACAATTTCCTGCTGCTTTAATCTTGTGCCTATTTAATCAAGCTTCCCGCTGGGTTATAGTGTTGCAGCGTAGGGCACACTGACAGGCATACACACAAACAATCTTTGATCTTTTGTCTAAGAGGATTTGCAGGCCATGTGATATACAAGGTCATGTGCAAATAGATGAACGTAAGAAATGTGTTTGCGAATGTGCATGTGCGCAGGTGTGTGTGTGTGTGTGTGTGTGTGTGTGTGTGTGTGTGTGTAACTGTTAGCGAGTGATTGTGGTGATGTGTAAAATTGTTTAGTCACATTTTTGTGTGGTGGGAAAATAGCTGTTCTTGGGTCATACCGGTATAGTTGAATGTTTGTCCATTGTTTGTGTCGAATATGCCTGCCATCAATCACAATTAGAACGCATTATAAATCTTGGAAGTTTAACACATTTGACCATACTTTAAATGGCCCGATTGTGTTGATTTTGTTTATCCCTCGTAATGTCCTCCGGGTCAAAATGACCCAAATCACTAGCTCTTTGTGTCAAAATGACCCAAATCACTAGCTCTTTGTGGCAGATAGAAGGCGCTAAACCTAATTCTACAGCTTACACACA
>JAODUG010053697.1:0-15251 GCA_027564795.1 Aphredoderus sayanus
CCCTGGCAGTAATGGACACCTCCCAGTAGAACCAGTATAATACCCTGGCTGTAATGGACACCTCCCAGTAGAACCAGTAGAATACCCTGGCTGTAATGGACACCTCCCAGTAGAACCAGTATAATACCCTGGCTGTAATGAACACCTCCCAGTAGAACCAGTATAATACCCTGGCAGTAATGGACACCTCCCAGTAGAACCAGTAGAATACCCTGGCAGTAATGCACATCTCCCAGTTAGTTATTGTCTTTGTACTGGAAAGCCTCCATGCTAACACAGAATTAAACTCACCCTTGAGGTGACAGTTTGTCCAGCCAGCCTGAGATGATGGGCGGAGCCCTCTCTGACAGGGAGGTGAAGCTGGCGTAGGGAGAGATGGTCAGGTCGTCCTCTGTCTCGGAGCTGTGGATGTGGGGAGGCAGGGAGAGACAGCGGAGGTGCAAAGGTGCCTCCCCCACAGTGCTGTAGCCCTGAGTGTCTGTCCCCTGCAGGGCTTGGGACAGACGCTTGGCCCAGGACAGCTTATGAGACCTGACGAGACACAATACAAAAATCCACATTGTCTGCAAAGCCCTTAAAAAAGGGACACTCCTCGATTTGCCCTTGTAGTTATAACCAGCATAAACACAAAGCTTGTGTATGCCGAGTACATGTGGAGTGACTGGCACTTTCCTCCACTCCTCCTTCTGATGCAGTTATCTCTACATTATTTTACAATTTTGTGGACTGTTGTGTTTCAAAACATAAACAGTGAGCACTGGGGAAACAATATGTGATTCTGGATGTGCTTTAAATTAAATAAAAATGACTTAATCTTAGGTCACCCATGGATTTTAATGGACCTTTTACCATAGAAAATGCATGATTGTATATTATAATAACTTCCTATGGTACGTGGATTACCCATGATCCTCTGTATGTCTGTCCTCATCTCTCTTCAACCTATCAGTCTGCAAAGAAGATAGACAGAAGTCAATATTGTCATCTTGATGACATTAAATTAGGATTATAAAATTCTTATTAACTGTTTTATAGCACAGTATACTGCACTGAACAGTCAAGTCAGATCTAAAATAAATATTAACTCGAATCACACTCCAGTCCAAGTCTCAATTAGAACAGAGATGTGTGAACAGAAAAAAATACAATTACAAATCAAAAAGCGAATATCTAAATCAACTAATAATACTGTTGGCTTGTTAAAAACAAAACATCACACATTTATAGAATATGTAGTGACTCACCCCCCTGCTCACCTCAGACAACATGTGCCTGCTCTGGAAGACAGTTTCACAATATGGACTGATCTCTTCATCTAGGTCATCAGTAGGAGCTGGAGAGTGACAGAAACATCAACTAACTGCTGATCGGCTTTATCTTAAAAGCAGGTCTACCTTTGTAAACCTATTTAGATTATATATTATTATATATATTATATTATATATTAATATTATAAATATTAAATTAGTGTGGGAACTACTAAGACCTCCAACATCATTTTACAATGTCTGCATCCTAAACATTTGCTGTTGGGATGGAATACATGACTCATGTGGGTTACTGTAGCATTGGCTAAACCTAATCTAACCTAATCTAATCCGTTCATATTGGTGTCAAGAGAGCCCTGGTTTCAAATGAACATTCGATTTGAACTTTTGAACCTTTAAGAGACATTTTGCGTGACGGGGTGAAGGGTGAGAACACCACATCCTGCTAATCTCCTGCTAATCAAGACAAATAGGACATGACTAAATCAGATGTGTTCATATTGCATGACATTATGGGTGATATCTGGGTTTAAAGCAAAATAATTTCATCACTTCATGAGCTTGAAAAAACAAAAAAAAATAACAAGATATGGTTTCGGTGAAATTGAGTGACTGAGCCAAAGTCTCACCTCTAGTTGATCCTGAAGGGGAGTTATTTAAAGTGCTGTTGCTGTGTGCATTAAACAAAAAAACAAAAAAAGTTAGCACATATAAAACAATCTACAGCAACTCAACTCAACTCAACTCTATTATCAGTTCTGTAGAAAGAATGCATGCTAAAACCACTGAATTAAATCCAGGAGAACAGGTAAACAGGTAGAAAGAATATTTGTTAGTTAATCTACATATAGTGTAATTTAATATACTTTGATTCAGATACATCAAGCTGTACAACAGCAACATTTAATGGTGCAATTCCTGATTAATAAATCCAATATTTTAAATTAACAAGAAATAACGGCCTCAAGGTAACACAGACACCTTGTAACAGGTAAATTTGTCCTGAGACACTTTCTACAGAACAGAGAAACAGAGAACAGCCTACAAAAGTGAGCAGTACAAGAGCACCAGTCTTCAATCAAGTAATTATTGATAGTAAAATTCAACTGAAAATTTTCAAAAGTTTAAAAGTTGTAGTAGTTTTAGAACAAATAAACAAATAAACAAAACATACACTACATATTCTTACAGAAAAACACTCAACAACGCTTTCCAGTCTCCATTTTGCTTAGTACCATAGTTCAATCAAAACCATACCACACCCATAACAAGTAAAGTTCCATCGAGAATTAGATTGAGGGTAGGTGCTAAATGACAAGAAGCTACTCAAACAGACGTACCGGTTTCTGTCAGGCGTCCTGTCGGGTGTATGTCTAGGTGGGGGCAAAGGAGCGTTCTGTTGGCTGCAGTAAGTCCTCCCACCACCAGGGGCAGCAGTGCTTTCTAGAGTACCACAGTAGATCTCATTAGAGACCATCTCCAGCCCAGCATTCCTGGAACCAGAGAGGCCCCGGTCATCAAGGCAACGGGAAGAAGAGGAAGTGGATGTGAAGGGAAGAAATGTCTGGTCCTGATCTGACGAGGACCCCTGGATCATGGCTGGGGGGACCCCGCGGTTAAGTCTGGGGGGAACTGGAGGTAGGACCCCTCCGGTGAGGGACGATGTTGACGAGCAGCTACTCCTGCGCTCCACCAAGCCCTGGGCAGGTCTCTGCGTGGACTGCTCCTTCTCTGAACTCAGAGTTTCTAGGATGGTGAAGCAGAGAGATTCCTGGGACAGCCTTCTTGGGGGCTGGGTGGGGGGCTCCGGTGTGGAGCAGGAGAAGTTGATGGGAGTGGTCCGTCGTCGGTTGAACACAGTTCTGGGTTTGGGAACTGGTTTGACAACAGATTTTGCCGCTATGTCGCAATCTACCTCATTAGAGTCAGTTGACAAAGTAGGAGAACCTTTTTTGGCCAATTCCTCTAAGTTTCCAGAATCTCTCTCCTGATTGGACAAGGACGCTGTTGGTCCAGGTTCTGGTCGACAATGAGCCAATGAAAGCTCAGTCTGTGGAGTCTGAATGGCTCTTCGGCCTTCTTTTACTGATTTTTCATTGGTCCTCTGCATGTGTGTGACTAATCGAATGATTCTCTTCCTGTGTCCAGTGGCGGTTACTCCAAGGCTAACCAGGGCATCATTGTCCAGGTGTGTAAAGTCTCTGGCAAATAGGAGACCAGCGTGGCGGAAGGTCTCCAGGTACCTAAAATGAATGTAAAAGTTACGGATTTCCAAATAGAAAGCATACTGTAGATGTCATGTAAATCTGCAATGAATCCCAGCTATATAGGCCAGTCACCTTATGGGAACGGATTAAAAAATAGCTGATCATGATTTCATTATTTTGTACAGCAGCTAAAATTCACTGGACAGCAGTTGTGTGGAATTATTCTGTGGTAGGCTTGGTGATAAATTTGTTATATGTTGAATCACCACCCCTGTTTTAAACACCAATGTCTTTGTGCAGTATTATGTCTATTCACATTAGCTCATCTATAAACAGTTCTGTGGAAAGAATACATTCTCAAACAACTTAAATCCAGTGAATCCAGTGAAAAGTTAGAAAGTAAAGTTTTTGGCGTGATGTTTAATCAATAATGGAAATTGTATTAACTATACTGTATGTGACTTTTTGTCACATACATTATTCCATCTAGGTTCTACCTCTCCAAGTGTATCACTGCCAGTAGCGTTTCAACTGAAGTGCTTCCATCCAGAGTTGCCATAACGATCAACATGGGCTCGGAATCGGACTGCTTCTCCTCGGCATTCAGACGAAACAATTGCCATCACTGACTTGAGGGCGAGTCCATCTGGAAGTCAGGAATAACATAGGATGAAAATAGGTGGCAAATAGGAGGCATCAGAGCTACGTTACCATATGATTACCGTATAATTAGACACAACAATAACACAATAGAATCTGATTAGACTCTCATGTATATAGAGCAATCACATATCAGACCACATCTGATTGCTAGACTGTAAACAGTCACATGATTAGCATGTCCATAATTATATTGTATACTTTTCTTAATCTACTAAAGATTTACTTTGTATAAAAACTATCTATAAAAACCAGGTGTATGCAATACAACCACAATTTTCTACCACTCCTACAATACAGCTGCCCAGAATAACCACATTCTTGAGCATTTGCGGTGAGTGACTTTCTGCCAGTACAGGAAATGACCTTCCAGTTACAAGCCAGGCTAAGGATCTTGGTACTGTATCTAATCAGCTTCTGTACTAAAACTTAATAAATCCCTATTTGGTATATTCTTTTATATAAATAGTCATATAGTGATAATGATTTGACTCTGTAGGTACTTTAGGAGTTTAGAGTGTAACATTTTAGAAATACCATAGATATCAGTTATGTTATCAACTATCAGTGAGTGATATACTCTGTAAGAATATAGGCTCTGGTCGATTGCTCCTGACTTCATTTAGATTTTTCACTGCGTCCCAAAGATTCTGAACAATCAAGGACATTTTACCCTGATTGGTCTGACAAATCTACCATGCCTGTCAATAACATGAAGTGCAACAGGTGTGTGTGCACATCTGCAACAGGTGTGATTTTACTGAAGGTGTAATTTACTATAATAAAATAAAATATAAAAAGTTTAAAAATGACAAAAGCACATTTGCGTCAGGACAACAGCAGCCTATTTGTCATTGTTCATAACCAAAGACAGTGATAGCCTTCTGATATTTCAGCACAAAGGATCGCACCGCCACTATGAACACTATGAAATAACACACAATCAATGGAGGGAAAGGGAAACATGTATTCTTGACAGTAGGCAAGTATATTTATTGTAAACTAGATTTGAACTTAAAAGGTAACATTAAATTGGTTGGTCCAATTTAGTTAAATATTTTTAAAAGTATACCACAGGCACCTGCTGCTGCTGTAGTGTTTTGTCTGTGGAGATGCTGATGGTAGCTTCCTCTGGCTGGTCTAAATAAGCATGTCATCTTCGGGTGTTTTGCTCCAGCTTGTTCAGACAACAGTTCATTGTTGTGCTTTTTAGCACCGCTTGCATATTGTCTTTTACTCCTGTGTAACGGTGGCCAGCAGGTAGCTGCGCAGTAAAGTTAAACCTCACTCTCCAACACCTCCTGGGACGCTCTGGAGCCGCGTGCCAGAGCCTGTTGGGTTATGACATGTCTTGTAAGAGCGTCTGCTTTCTAGGCGGGAGAGGTGGGTTGGCTTCCCGATCAGAACAAACCCGGTTACAACAACACTTTCTTATATATATATATATATATATATATAAAAAAGAAAGTGTCTTCAGGGCAAAACAGCCTTGCTGTTTGCTTGCTTGCTTTTGACGAGGACTGAACTGAAAATGTTGTATATTCTTGTATGATGTAGCTCAAAAAGTTAATAGTTTTTGTTTTTTACAAAAGCACATTAAGTTCCATTCATATTTTACAGCATACTATATTCCATATCAATATAATAAGTATAGTCCTGTATAGTCCAATGTTCCTGTGAAATATATTTCTGTAAATTCATGTTTATTAAAGAAAGATTTAACCCAGTGTTGATCGTGTTTAGCCATGGCAGCACAACAGAGACAGTTTCCAGTGCTGAGATGGCATCACCACGACCTTTCACCTCAAGGTTGAAACCCCCCTTCCAGCAACTATAACCAGCAATTCAGAACAAAGCGTGATGTCACAGGCCTGAAACAACCACAGATTGTTGCTCCAAGCCTCACTTAACGACTGTTCTCACTGTGTCTACACTTAAAATCGTACATTCAATTTTCATTGTTGCAATGTTTTTGCAGTGTTTGTCGATAACTCACTATGTTGATGCATGTTCATTTTAAGAAAAGTCCATCTTATTTACAGCTTAATAAAAATAATAAATAAATAAATAAATAAATGTCATTGACATGCATCACAAGCAGCACTATGACACTGTTTTCAATGTTTCATTATTTTAATTATTGATGAAGATTACAGTTCAGATACAATAAATGAATGCCAGAATGCCAGTAGTACACACATCCAGTACATCCACAATTACGGTTCTATTGAGTGGTGGTCAGTACAGCCACAGTCCTATACTAGTTCAACTGGGAGCTTCCCAATACAACAACAGTCTTGTAGTTGCTTTACTCTGAGCTGACTGTGTAGAATTGTAGACTGTAGAAGTCTGCATTTTACTAGCTGGTACTGGATGATGTACAGTATAACAAGACCTGTATTGGCTAAAACAGAGTGAACAAGAACAAAGAATGGCAGGTCAGACCACACACACACACACACACACACAGGATATACTGTAGCAAGGCCACAGTGCCTGTAGCTAAGGAAAAGAATGCTGCCTTGTGGGAAGGGTGGGGGCTTTCAAAGAAAAAGTGTGTGTGTGTATGTGACCTTGTTTTAGTGTGTCCGGCCACTTCCTGAGAAGGTTGGAATGTGTGAAGTTTTGACCTCCTACTACTGGCCTGTTTGATCCTTGTGTGTCTGTGTGTGTGTGTGTGTGTGTGTGTGTGTGTGTGTGTGTGTGTGTGTGTGTGTGTGTGTGCGCGCACGCGTGCATGTGTGTGACTGCAGTTAAGACAAGGTTCAAAAGGCCATTCAACCAAAAGGAACACAGGGACAGTCCAACGTGACTGGATCAGCTGGATCAACTCCCAGACCAGACCTGACCCGAGACCACACTGACACCTATGGGGGTCCTCAAACCTTGGCTCAGGGACCCAACCTGGGTCTGGAACACCACCACTCAGGAGGAGAGGACATTCATTGTGTTGGTGTTCAACAGGAAGTGGAATTACGTCAGTAACTTCCTGCGCCTGCCTGCTGGATGCTAACCTCTGGTGTGTGTGCGTCATGGTTCCCTCCTACTTGTCTCTGTCTTGTCCAGACTGGAGCTCTGGAGCTTTAGATACCATATATAAAAATAGACTTTATGTTCCATTGTTTTCCCTTTTACAAATGTTGCTCAAAAGCACCTCATTAATCTGTTAAAAGGTTTGAATGTCTTGTCTAGAGGGTTCATAAGAGAAATAACTGGCATAATAGAAAATAACAAGGGGTTAACAACAGATCGTAGTTACATGTGTGTGAAATGTTGTTTTTTCTGCCTCAGTAACTTTTTAAAGTAATAATTCCCTAAATCTCGAGTTGCAGTGAAAAGACAGTCTCAAAGGTTGATTGTTCACATGAGTGGGGCATGGTGAATCCAAACCAATTAATGTGGCAGGCTCGCGTTGCAAAAAGCAAAGAAAGAAAGAAGTAGGACTTAATAGCCAGCCTTGTGTAGATTTTCTTTGCACACTGCCCATGGATTATTGTCAGTTTTATACACCCTGCATGTGCTAATGCTTTTCAGCTTCGCATGCAGTGTGGTGTTACCCGGGCTCCACCCGACTATTGCTCTCAGATCAACTTTGGCTGACGTTATAATCTGAAAAAAGCATTACATAGTAGCGATGTGCAATTAATCTCACCCCGTTTCAGGGGTAAACGTGAAATATCAATGAGAAAACTATTAAGGGACATTTTCACAGCTAAAGGCGTTTTCACTGTTGACTTGTAACTGCAACATATTTCCAAAGCAATGAATAATCATAATCGTGAATTCAATATTGACCTAAATAATTGTGATTGTGATTTTTCCCGTAATCAAGCAGCCCTATTACAGTCAGTTATCATAATTTACCGCCCCCCCCCCCCTCCACACACACACACGTATACTTTAACATGCATCATTAAACTACTTTCCACACCTACCCACATACAGTACATGATGGAAACAACTGTCCTAAATGTTTCTAAAGCATCAGCATCAGCATGGCTGTGTTAATCAGCTGCAACAGTACGATATTGCTTTGATACAATACTACCAGTGCCATTTTATTGTTATTAGTAGGCCTATATGTGGTGACAGATTAAGGTTTGTTTATTTCATAATGTATTTGTGCTGTCAACACAATGAATTACCTGTATAGAACTGAACAAACATTTTCCTTCACCATCTCCACTTTAAAACATTTAGTTCAAACCCAATTTTCTTTCCTCCCCTTCGTCCTCTCCTGATTACTTTAATTTGTTTAAATATGTTCATTTTGAGGTGGAAAGTTTGTTACAGTCTAAGATAACACATGTTTAGGTAATTAACGGTTATTAGAACATCTTTAAATATAGTATCTAAATAATATATAACTACTGTCAATATATACAGCAGCAAACAACAACTTTTTATGTGAAGATATACCGGTAGTGGAGTTATGGCGTCTTGAGCAGAGAACAACATCACACTCCCTCTGTGTTTGTTGTTATCCGTTATTTGTTTTCATGGCAGGCTGGCTGAACATGCATGTTGTGTGTGTTTGGCTCAGAGACCTTTCAAGGAAGAGACGTTTAAGGGTTCTGCTCCTGAGAGATAGACCGCCTACTGTATGTTGTACCTGGAATCTGCTGGAGCCGCTCTCTTAGTTTATGGCTCACAGCCCCTAGTGCTCCTATTACCACTGGACCACATTGGACTTCACCTTCCTCATCTGTTCCAGTTGTTCCTTCAGTCCCCTGGTAGTTAGCAATCTCCTCAGTCTCCTTTTCGCTGATGTTGTATTCAGGTGGGATTGCCACGTCTATCATAACTGTCCATATATCATACGGCCTACTTGCTGATCCAAACAATTATAGTATCCGAGAGTTTTGTGACACCACTAACAGGATAAGAGTGTGACCTGAAATCTCAAAACAGATATCTGACAATCTTCATAAACACCCCTCGAACCACAAAACCCCACATCTAAAAGACTCTCCAGTGACTCATTAAGCACAATGATCACACAAAAAAGAGAAGTCTGCTGATAGTGGAGAAGTTCTAATCTTAATGCTACAGTAAAAATGCAGAAATACAGTATTCAGTGGTGCTGGGCAACAAACACCATTCTCCAGTTCAAATTAATCTGCGTTTCCCACTTCACACTACTACAAGGGTCAGGGCTACATGCTGTGGGCTCACAGTCAGCGAAAATGTTTTCTTTTTGAGGTGCGCTCCGATGCTCTTCTCTATACCATTGTTGTAACACATGCATGGCATGTGGTTATTTGAGTTACCTTTCTGTCAGCTTGAACCAGTCTGGCCACATTATTGGCTGATAAGATATTTGCATTAAACTCCTCATAAACAATAACACATCAGAACATACAACACCACAGCACATTACGAGACAACACAAAAGCACAACACTGAAACACAATAACCCATCCCAGAGAGACGTCACAACAAAACACTGTAACAAAAAACACAACGCACTATTTGACAAGAAAACGAAACACAACAGCACATCACAACACATTACACAACCGTATCACAAGCTCACACTGAACAGTAACGCATCACAACAAAACTAATGATGTTAGCTAGGGTATCACTCTATCACACAGTTTCTCTCTCCACACCCAGAATCCCTTCCTTCCCTTCCCAGTTCTCCCACGGCTGACAACACACCCTTCCTCTCTCCCACCCTGAACCAGCAGCAACGACTATACTATTGTAAAGACACTTAATAACAATTTATGTGAGTTTTTCATAGCATTATCATCATGTTTTGTATCTTCTTGGGGGCAGGGAGATTCATGACAGTGTCACAAGCTACAGTATAACATATTACCCAGCCCTACTGAGCATGAGACAGAGAGAGAGGGGGGGAGACAGGGAGAGAGAGAGAGAGAGGGGGGGGGGGGGGTGATATAAATAACAGTGAGGCTCTATTATCAGACACAATATCTCATTGTTCCTCTACACTATGGCCTGCAAGACAAACCCTGGACTGGACCACACTGGACTCTGGTGATTTATACTGGTCTGGGGTCTGGACTGGACTGTGGTGCTGGTCTGGTCTCTGCTTACCTTAATGTGGATGTATGCTGTATATATATGTGTGTGTGTGTGCGTGTGCGTGCGCACGCACATGTGACAGCATGTGTAAGAGGTTTAAAGCACATGTGTGCACTGTCTACGCGACATTACAAGACAGAAGAGTAAAAAGAAAAATGACATGTTACAGTTAATCTGCATGTATTAGGAATGTGCCTTTTGCTAGCATGTTCATGTCCATTTCCTGTCAGCCTGAACAGAGGAAGTCCTGCCACACACTTCCCATTTACAATGGAAATGTGTTGCGTGTTCGTGTGTGTTGTGCGTGTGTTACCACTGTATGTCTGCATTCATCTATTCTGTGTGTTTATGCCTGCGTGTTTACATGATAATGTGGGCCAATAAATATAAGAGTGCAAATTATGTCTGTGTGTGTGTGTGTGTGTGTGTGTGCGTGTGTGCGTGCATATGTGTGTGTGTGCGCGCGCAAGCTTGGGGTGTTGAGGGGGTACACATCTGCGATATCATCAACAACAATAACAAGAAATTACCACAGTACCATAAAGCACATGCGTACACACACACACACACACACACACACACAATCGATAAGGAAGTCATGTCAATATGAAGAATGATACTTCTTGATTTGTTTCAAAGCTTGTGTGTGAAAGCAGTGTTGCAACAGCAGCACTATACTTGTTTGACAATCAGACAGCACAGTCCCATCCTTCCCCTGAGTGAACAGCACTCCTCTCTAAGCCTCTAATGAGCTTCTTACATCGTTCTCTACCCCTCACTCTACAGCCAGGTGCTTTTTGCACAGCTGTTAGTATAATAAGTCATGCTGGAGGAAGCTTGTTGATATTTGATCTCGATCAAAACAGAAACCCCTCTCCCTTCAATACCATAGGGTGCTGCCTCAGAAGCTCCGCCCCACACATTGGAAATGCATTGCCAAGGCAGGGACAGTGTTGTGTGGTGCGGTCTGCACCACTGTTGTGTGCATGCACACAGAACAAGCAGCTAGCGGACTGTGAGGAGATAATCACCGAATTGTACAAATATCTTACAATTGCTGACTACACCTTTAAACATAGAGCTTAAGATGGGGTGGATAGACTGAACAGTAGACTGTGGCCCCAGCAGCATACTGGTTGTATATGTTGTGCATGTTGCCACTTTAATCTGGTGATAATGGATATGATTATTATGAAATTATGATGGTACATGAATCATGATAATGTAGTACTGCAGATTAAATGTGCATGTTATTGTATGGATGTGATAGGAGTCTTCGACAGCTAGATAGATGGTACACAAATGTCCTGGCTCATAGCCAAACTGCTGTCATCCCATATAAACCGCAGATTGTGTCATAGCTGTGTCACTGGCAGAGCAGACAATCTATTATACCATTTATTTCCCACCAACACATTCTCAAAACATTATGAAACTTGCATGGTAAACTTCAGAATTTAACTGGACAAGTACACATGATCAGAGCTGTGGTCAAATACATAGCTAGATATACCATTTTACCAAATGTCCTTCTTTAAGGTATAGGTTAATAGAAATGTCCATCAGTTATGATTCTCCCAACAGTAACTTATTATTAGAGAAGTGACTAGGGACAATTTAGATTTACTGTTGTATAGGCCGTATACTGTTACTGGATTTGAACCAGCAAGCTTTTGTGAAAAGTAGTTTCTGTAAACCTCATTTATAGTTAAATTCATGTTTCCAGGGGGAGAGCGTTATCAACTATAGCGCATGTAAACCTGGCACTGCATTATCATAATTCATATCAAAAATAAAAACATACATTAAAACAATAAACAAAAAGTATATCTCAAAATGAACTTGTATTTGGGAAATGACAACATTCTGACTCGCAAATAATATTTAGTCCAAACCCCTTTTGGATACACTAGATGTCCTCCTGCAGGCTGCTATAACGATTTCACATCGCTAACGTTGACACAAAGTTGCTGTAAACACAAATAAATATGTTCTTACTTACATTTGTTATTGGATTCTGCGTATCTTCTCCTCGCGTGGAGATAACTTGTCGGTTCCCCTCTCGACTCAAGACGGCATCTGATCTGTGATCAGCCCGGTGTGTAGCCAAGCCTCAGTCTCTTAAAGGAATATGCCCACTATATTTATTTATGTCAAATAACTCCTACTTGGGAATTGCATTTAGTGAGTTATATGCCCACGTCTTCGTGAACGCCAATACTGTATTCTTTTCCCAGATTGTCTCCACAGCTCCAGTAAGCAGGAAGTGACTGGAAAGACAATGAATGCTGGATTGCCTCCTGCCGCGAATACTGTGACAGTGCGTTTGCTTTTGTGTGCGTGTGTGTGTGAGTGTGTGCGTGTAATTGCGTGTGCGTGTGTGTGTATGTGTGTGTATGCATGTTTCTCGCGCGCGCGTTTGTGTGAGAACTATCGTAGTTAGTATAGTTATATATCATGGTTCTTATCTGACACAACAAACATTTTATATAGACCTATTATATAAATCGAATTATTTTTAGGCTTATGAAATGTACAATTTTCGCTTACAACTCTAGTGCAAGAATCGTATCTCATTTTATCTAATTTCCTTTTATCTCATAAATCATTGAATTGTATCTAATCTCATAATCACATAAAATGTGATCTCCCATTTTCATGATATGTATTGCTAAATGTACATTTGGGAATTTGTCATGTTATTATATTGTATGTGTTGTATTATGTTTTATGTTCATATTGTTTAGTACCCAATACCCAAGCTAATGCTTATAACATTGGGTATTGAGTACCATGGTTCCATTTATTATGTTGGCCTCATGCTTTAATATATTTATTATAAGGGCTTCCAACAGTTTATTTTCATTCATAACATCAGGCCTCATTGACTTCACAGTTGCCCACAGTGTGTTGTGACTCATCGCAGTAAAACTAAGGGAGGCTAACAAGGCGGGCTGCTGGATGAGGCTGCTGGGAGATGTGGGACGGTGGGAGGGTTTCCTCTCCACCCAACAACAATCCCAGTAGCTGGGACGGGAAACAGGAAGTGGCTGAGACAATACAGATTTGGAGCCCAGCTGCTTTATGTCTGAAAGAAGGATGCAGTTGCACATAAACTTGTCCTTATCGATGAAGCAAAAACAACCGCTGTGTCTGATAGTTGAATTGGTACTTAAGAGATTTGCAGGACATAAAAAAGAAAGAAGACTCTCAGGCTTCAGCTGTGTTGATGGGATTAACCTTTTGCAGAAGGCAAAGTCCTTGCAATGAGAGTCAAAAGTCAAATGTTTCCAAGGTTAAAAATAGTCTTGCTTGAAACTTGCTTCTTTTCTGCATTGGCTGAATTTGATATGTTTTTGTCTTTTTCCTGTAATGTTTCCTCAGTAAATCACTATTTAACCTCCTGACAAACTTTAGAACCTTTTGTTTACAAATGTTATATAGGTAGTATTTGTATTATAATATCTATATATTTTCTCAGCTCTATGAGAGAAGTTTTGCACAGCAGAGCAAAGCTTTGTGACAGATAAATATTAACTTTATTTATGAAGTAGATTATTTTTACAAAGTTTGAAGTCATGAATGGGATACAATAGCCTGAGGTCTGACTAGTTGCTATTTCTACCCAGCTCTTTACAGATTCCGTTCATGTCCCCTGGCCTGCCATCAAAAGACTCCTTTGTTTTAGTGCATATGGAAACTCATTTCCTAACAAATGACCAAATCTATTGTTCTGCTGCAAACCACACTCTCAGGCTCAACAGACATTCTGCTGCCTATATAAATCATAAGGGTCCACCAACCTATCCTTAAATACTTTATTTAAGAAGTGGCTCTATATGGCTTTCTGCCACTAGATGTCACAAAACAAATGTTCAGTGGGCCACACACACACAAATGTTAACAAATAACAGAAGAACTCTACAAGCACATAAAGGGAGTGATGCCATTTTCTGCTCATGGCACAATTACTCTATTATACATTAACATAGAAGATTGTTGGTTGCTGTTATATTAGTCTAAAATGTATTATAGAGCACCTTTATTAAGAATTCCCATAAACGGACATACAACTAAACCGTTTTTGAAATGCTTTCAAACCTATAAACTGTCAAGAACCGCCCTCAAGTTCTTACAAGTCAAAATGTAATTACAGAGTTTCTTCACTAGAGGACAGTAGAGATATAGAAACAGGCCTGGCAAAGGCTAATGAAGAGTATTATTGTCCCGGATAAAGAATAACCATTTGCTGCATATAATAGCCTATACTGTATTTGTATACAAACATAAATATAATGCCTTTCTATGTTGCAATTTAGAAGCAGGCTAAAGCAGATGACTCATTTGAATTTAGTTGATAATTTAAACCAAACACTTGCTGCATAATACAGCTTTTAGCAGTGTTCTGTACTTTGTTTAGGTTTCCGTATTATGTATGTATACCCTGATCTAAACTCGAGTGGGTGTTTGTTATTAGACTTCTGTGCTGGTCATGGACTGTCTATGACAAATACCATGTTCGAACATAAGGATGCTCATAAGTGTACGTGGTACCAGAGCACCCTAGGCCGAAGGTCGATAATCGATTTTGTAATTGTATCATCTGATCTGAGGCCGCATGTTCTCGACACTCGGGTGAAGAGAGGGGCGGAGCTTGTCAACTGATCACCATCTGGTGGTGAGTTGGGTCAAGGGGCGGTTTTCGTCCTGGTCGTGGAACAACGGACCAGCTCTTTACTCTCGCAATGATCCTGGAGGGGTGTTGGGAGTATGCCCATCCGATCTACATGCGTTTTGTGGATCTGGTGAAAGCGTATGACCAGGTCCCCAGGGAGATACTGTGGGAGGTGCTGAGGGAGTATGGTGTGAGGGGTTCCCTTTGTAGGGCTATCCTGTCAATGTACGCCCAAAGCAAGACCTGTGTCCGGATTCTCAGTAGTGAATCAGACTTGTTCCAGGTGGTTGTTGGTCTCCGCCAGGTCTGTGCTTTGTCACCAATCCTGTTTGTGGTATTCATGGACAGGATATCGAGGCATAGTCGTGGTGGGGAGGGATTGCGGTT
>JAODUG010053708.1:0-15251 GCA_027564795.1 Aphredoderus sayanus
GTGTTCTTAATTTATTGAAATATTGCAAAATATGGGTTGTAGGCCACTGTTAGTCAACAGAGCGCTGTTCCCTTTAATTTGATTTAAAAAAAACAATCCATAAACTGTGATTCTTTATAATCTTGTTATACTCTACCATTCTCTGTGTTGTCATGTTTTAATTTCTGTTCCCCAGTTGCTCTTCATGTAGGGTGCTTCTTTTTCAATATCCTCTTTCTGCCTGTTACAAACATGATAAAAACATGCCTATAAATGCCTATGATGACAGTTGCTTGTTTTTGTTACAAAACCTACCCATTTGAAATGTACCATTTGACAGCAGACAAAATGTGTTATTGTGTTATATATAAAAAGTGTTACTGAGCAGGTTACACATCTTGCTCAGAGGTAGACCAAACATGTCAGTGTTCAAACCAAGAACCTTTCAGCTGTCTAATTCTCTATCAGATGACAGCAGGCACTGGGGTTTCAAGGATCAACTTAAAAAATATACTACTAATTTGCATATGTACAGCCATGCAAAAGTGAACATGTGCAGGGCATTCTGGCCAATACATACACACAACCCCTTCAATAGATTAGACCCAGTGGCATAACACCTGACTGAGTGCTTTTATTGTGCTATAGGTTAATGCCAGTGTTGGCGAGTACCGTGTGAGTGCTCTAGCACAGCAGGCAGAAGAGACCTAATTGGGCCAAGCTGCCTAAACAGTGTTGTTTAAAGCATAATCACGATCCAGGAGTGATCTTCAATCAGTGCAAATTAACAATACAGACATATTTACCATGGTTGTTATGAATGTTAGCAAACGTTGATCATGGGTAATATCCCACATTTCTGCATAATAGAGATTGTTTGCCAATCTCAGCGCCCATCTCTTACCTCTCAAAACACAGTAATCAGAGACATTGTATGCGTATGAATCATAAGCAGTACTCACGGTTGTATTCTGTTAGAGAACATCTGACGCAGGACAAGAGCAATGGACGTGAGGACCATCATAGTGGTACACATGGTGCTAACCCAAGGATGCCTTACCTTGGGCCTGCTTCTGTGCTAGGACATAGGCTCTCCCATTATATGTAATGAATGGGAAAGACAGAGTTAGTGGTGTAACAATCTATTCCTGTCTTTCTTTTGGCCTCTCACCACTGGGGAGATTAGCTCAGAGGCTTAACAGATCAAGGAGGGGTTATATCTTGCTGGCAATGCTAGGGTGTAAACAGAACATGCTGTGGGTGTGTGTGTGTGTGTGTGCGTGCGTGTGCGTGTGTGCGGCATGCATATCTATTTCTTTTCTGACAACCAGTATACCTTGTTTAGATAAGGCAATGTTCTAGTGATAGAGCCATGATGATTTTCTACTCATTGGAGCCAAATGGTTGTTATGGTCAAATTGGTTGTATAATAGTACATGTCATGTTTGAACAATATATACACAAATGTTTCTGTATGCTGATTCATTTATTATGTATAAATGCTGATTCAGGCTGAGAATAGAGCAAGAACAGGGAATTCTAACAGTCTAATTCTGTAAAAACATTCACACAACAAGTTCCAGGGAAATCAAGGGAAGGTGAGAAGGTGTAAATTGAATAGGATTCTGGAGTGCGATGATAATGTCTTGGGTTGCTGTGTTTCATTATATATTGTTTATTTTTATTTTTGTAAATAATATGTTACATTGACAATTTTTAATGAAAAACATAGTGTTTGTTTAGAATAAAGGTTTAATCAACTTTGCAAGCATTATACAAATTAAACACTCATCCTCATTATGTCTGTGTTTAAACATCACACATGTTGAACAAGGCCATCTGCCTGACAAGCTTGATATTATATACAATCCGTTGAAGGCACAATCCAGTTTAACGTGACGCAATATTCAGTATTGATTTGATGAGGTTTGCATCCTCTTTGGAAATGTTTGGTCTCCTTGTTTTGGTGTGATTTGGTCTAGTTGCCAGGTGTAGAAAAACAAATAAGTGACATAAGTTTTAGTAACATTAGTAAATCCAGCTTCAGTACAATCACCTTTAGTTTTCCCTTTCAAATGATTAAATACTCGCCAACACTCAAACACTCCTGCACAAAATCACATACCTTATAGCTTAGTACCATGTCTGTCTTCTGTGGTTAGGAAGCCCCCAGCAAGTCTACAAATCATCTATGCACGATATAGTTGAGTAAACAAGGATTACATTGTTCACGAGCTCTGCAAAAATACCTTTCTGCCCATCATTGATCAGTTCAATACAATAGATATTTCCCCGTATATGATACCAAGATGCCACCTTAATGGTAGCAATGTCTGGATGTGAAAGGAACTCAACATCCCTTGGTAGAAGTATGTTGAAAGGGTCACTTGTCTGAACTTGACAGCTTTGTCCATCCCACTTCCTCGTAGACCATTGTGATGTTCCAGTAGATGGAAGTTAGGAGTTTGGACCACACTTCACCTACCTCTGGTGTCACAACATCTGGGAACCCTTCTCCCAGCACCTCCAGTATCACACCAGCAAGGATCTGAGACAAAGAACGATTATACACCTGTGTTAGTGCAACATTACTGACATGTCACTAAATAAGAACATGTACTAATTATCAGGTATAACCTTTATCAGAGTCAGAATAAGAAGCCGCTTTTTTAACATTTTCAAATATAAAAATTGTGTCTTGCGGATGGCTTTACACACTGTATGGTTTGGTTGTGTGTATGTGTATGTTTGTATGGTTTCCACTTGCTTTCCCTTGCAATACTCTACCTTGAAGTACACAGGGTCCACGTTGTGTCGCAGAGCATGAGCTTTGCCCACCAGTTGAAACAGGGAGGCCATCTTGTCTGCATCATGGAGGTTCTCCACCAGGCTGTTGATGGAGTTCATTACCCTGCGGGCATGCTTCCTGAGCTGGGCGCTTCTTTCCAGCTCCTCTGAGTCCTCCACATGCTTGAACTGGCTGAAGTACTGCTTGGAGGAGGGGAAGTTTACAAAAAGCCTGTAGAGTAGGAGAAAGGTATGGTCATCTGCAGCTGCATGCTGTGGGGAATGGGGATGTGGTATATAATACTGGCCCCTCTCGCTGCCCCATCCTGCAAACCTGACATACTGTATGTGTGTTCTCTGGCCAACCAGATATCATAAGTAAACATATATTTTGATATTGAAATGCTGCATACCTTTTAATGTTTAACTATTTGTGTTTGTGGTGCGTAAGGTTTTATTGACCACAATCTAAAAGCATACAGTCAAAGATTAGGAAGAAGGATCCTGTTTTAAATGCAGACCCGCCCTTAATACATTTAAAAAGATTGAAAAAGTGGTTTATTATAGAGATTAGGGCAATACATAATTAATATAATACTTCATCGATATAACATTCATCACGTTCATGTTTTCTTTTTGCAAACAGAAATTCTGACTCACTGATACATGCAGAAGGAATTATGTTGCTACATATACTGTACTACATGTTTGTATGCGCCCATAATTAGTTGTTTTTTCAACATAGCCATCTGTGTTTTATTGGTGAATTATCTTCCTGTGAATTAGCTGTACTTTGTTGTACTGCAGAACAGAATGTGCCCAAAGTCCAACAATGAAGAAATATTGGGGGATTTTTTACTCTAAATTATTTGGTTCATACAGATGAGGTTAATCTTACTACTGTGCTCATTGAGATAATGAACACATTAAATAAATACTACAGAACCTTTTATGTTACAGAATATTGCAGTGTATAGTATCATGTGCATTTATGGTAAAATATTTAATCTTGAATTTATACTATTGTAATTGGTCTTACCGAGCACCAGTGAAACCAACAGACATCCACTTTATCTACAGTATAGTGTCGTAAGTGTCTGACAATACACTCATGGAAAATGCATCAGAAACTGATACAGTAAGAGACACTGTTTCTGATATTCTTGTTTCTGTCAGACCAAATGCCTGAAGCTAAAATAACTTCTTTGAAAAAGATTAAAAGGTCCGCTGTATAAAAAAGAAGAATCCTTTCAAAACAAAGTGACGTAAATGTGACAGAACCAATGTCAAGTTATTGCAGTAGTATAGCAGAGGACACATTCACTAAGAAGAAAGTGCATTTCAAGTCAATGTATACAAAACACAATATACTGTATTGTACATCACAATAACTTATTTAATGGTGGACCTATCTCTCTTAGCGCCTCCCCTTCTTGGAAGCCCATTGGGTTGGGTAATCACATGATTGACAGTCGGATTAGTTCAGCTCAGTAAATCCTTTGCAGAGCGTGCTTTCATCCTACATCACGTTCCATATAATTGGCAGACAAATGCACTAATTGGGTTGAGGTCATTAAGTCTCTCATTCATGTAATTTCAGCGAAGGAACTGAAAGATATCGAATACCTTAGCCTGTTGAGGTGGTTTGCAAAAGTATTTTTTGCTAAATGTAGAAAATACACAATTTTATACATTGTTATTATTCTTTTTATATATATTCCTTTCCACAGTGGTGTTTATGGTTGTTTATACTATGTCATCTTATATTATGCAAGGCCATATAGCTTGGGACCCTGAAAGGAAAATTCTCATGTAACACCCAGAATTAGTTTTTAAGCTAATTTGAAAAAGTGTTCTTTGTTGTATGGTGGTTTGTCATAGATAGAGAGTACCTAATCATTTGCCTTAAAAAGGCAGGGAACACAGTCTGATCCACTGGTTCTGGAATTGGGAGACATGAGCCCCAGTCTAAATGGTCCCAGCCCCCAGCTATGAGTGTGTATTTCCATTGAAGGAACCCTACCATGACTATCCATATTATAGAGACATGCATGGGTCAGATAGAACCAGTGATGTATTCCAGATGTTTCATCTTTCCTCCAAAATAACACTGGCCTGAGAAGTCACTATATTTTCAGCCTACTCTGGTGTTAAGCGAATCGTGACAGGCAACACAATCTCTGTCCCCCGTTGAAACCCCACATGTGAATTTAAAAGAGAAGAGCATAGGAGGTGGTTTATGCCTCCAAGTAATAACTTCATGGTTTGCATTAAGGACTCCTCCTAGATTCAGCCTCAAGCAGGTTACAGTGTTTTGAGTCTCTAAGCTCTATGTGAATATTTTCTTTTCAAAAGCATGATGTGTGGTTGCATAGCATTTCCTAATCCTTCTTTATTTATTCTTAGAGTTCAAGTAGGTCAACTCAATTCAGGTTTCTGTTTTTAGAGACAGTGCCATATCTGTAGTGATTTTTATTTTCTTTAGAGGATTCACTTAAATTGACAGCACGTCCTTAAATTAAATAATCCCTCTACAGGGTGAGTGTGAAGGTCTTGCTTAACTTTTCCATTGGGGTTGCTATATATGTATGCATGTATATGTGGCCCCAAGTATGCCTACAGTATTATGCCTATAATATTGAGAATATGGACAGTTTGTGTTCAGTCTATTTAGATTCAGATTGACCTCGTTGACATAATTTGCTATGGTTCGCAATCACCTTTGTGCTTCTGATTCTTCCGGGATTGACCAAGACAAAAACCTTGGCTATTAGGACCTTTGTCCTTTTCATGTTTCATAGAATACTTACACAACTAGGTGATACATTTAAGCATGTTTGCACATGCGATTATATCACTTAAATGCCCCTTGCATTCATATAAGACGATCTACAGTAAAGCTGTATGGACATGTTGAGCGCTTTGTCTGCTTATAAATCATTGATGAAATGTTGTCATAACTACAAGATAGGACAAAAAACTTTTTTTCTGTTTGTGCAGAAATAAATATATTATGAGTAATTATAGAAACAATCACATTAATAACATTCACAAACATAATAGCATAACATTTAGCAATACCTTTTGACATAATCGGACAAGAATTTAAAATAAGAATTCATACATAAGCAAGTACCAAGTTAAATCTTTGGTTGTAAAATTAGAACTTATTATAGTAGTGAGAAGAATAAACAGAAAATGATTCTCTAAAATAGGTTTAGAGGTTACTTACAGTATAGCTGCTAACCTGCACCTCAGATTGGTCTTCCCTTAAGAGAGACAACACTGCAAAGCCAAGGTTGTCACTTTATAACAAGAATGGGTCCAACACATTGACCTGTGTCTCCACTAAAAGTGGATGAAATGTGAGAGATCTGTATTAATAGATCCAACACTTTGACCTGTGCCTCCAACACAAGAGGCTGAAATATGAGATTGAAATATGATAACTGCAGTTAATATATACACTGAAATTCAATAAAACATACACATCCAAGGTGATCATAAAAACATGAAGTCATGAGTCTTGTGGGGCTGTTCCCATACAATTTGAATATTTAGAATTGACAGAAATTTGTAAATGAGTATAATGTTTTGCAGTTTCCTGCCTCACTGCAGTATAAAGATTGGCTGGACTAGCTGCAGGAGGCACATTGAAACCTCAGTAGGAAATCGGAAGAAAATACTAATTGTAGCCTATTAATTAACTGTGGACTGACTGAACTTGCAGAGCTGAGAATAAAAAGTAGAGCAGACCCAAAATAGGCATTTGCAGCTGTTACTGCTACCAAATCTGCTTTCTGCAAATACAAAATGATTATAGTGATAAAAATGTACAGTATATCATATTTTTAAATAAGCAGGATTTCCTTGTTCCATTTGTAAAGCGATTCACATTTAACCTCTATCAGATGGTTTGGGAAAAGCATGGAATAGAATACCTGATGAGTATGGCCACCCCGACATCATCACAATTTTGGTAGACTTTGGCCCAAGTGTCCTGGATAATCTCCTTCTGCTTGTCGGTCAGGGGAGCAGGGCACTCTGGGCGGTCTGCTTGCCTCTCTCCTCGCTCTCCTTCCATGTGGAAATACTGTTATGCAGATCACAGCATGTGCTGAAGACAAGAAGAATGAGATGGCCCTCAGGCTGTGAGTTTACCCTCGTTGCTATATGGCTTTTAGTTCAATACAAAGCTACTGAACATAGCAAAACCAATGCACTTGCTGTCTGTCCCTGATTTGTTTCTCCAGTGAGACGCTCTGCTCTGTGCCTCTGAGCGTCTTCTCAGTGAGTGTGCGTGTGTGTGTGTGTGTGTGCGCGTGCGCATGTGTGTGTGTGTGTGTGTGTGTGAGACAGGAACAGCGAAAGGCAAGGGGAAGGCACACAGCGAGGAGGAGCCTCTATTCGTTCTCTTTCTGACACTCCTTTTTTTCCTCTCACCCTTTCCCCTATCTTTCTCTCTCTTTTTCTACCTTGCTCAAAATAAACCCAGCGCTGCCTTGTTGTTTTAAATGAAGGCCAAATGACAAGCAAGGACTAATTGCAAGTGACTTACTTTGAGAAATGTGACAATTTGAATATACTGTGTGTAACAGTATGAGGTTTAGGGCATTCTGACCAATTACACACACACACAGGTGTTCACTATCACAGGATCAGGTTATCAGCCTATGTACATTTGTATTGAATTCCCCAGAGAAATCCCCGCTTCAAAAATGCATGTTAAAACAGATTCCTAAATAAACTCTCTCTCTGGTAGAGGTCAATAAGAAAGAGGTAAGGTCTTTATTTGCCTCACCCCTCTCTACCACACACACAACCTATATTCTATAACAATACAATTCAGTTATGTTATGTTATTCTACTTTATGCTATTTGTGAGCACCATGTACAGTATGTGCTTTTGTTTTACTACACTTTCTCCAAACACATTAAATACCCCTGCTGTTTGCCATGGCAGGTGCTATCTGAGGAAACTCACACATGCTCCTTTATCAGTAAGTGATTGTTTGTCACAGTTGTTGTGGATTTAACAATGTTCTTGTTGAAGAATCTTATCTCTCAAGTCTTACATTTAGGTAAATATATGTGTAAAGGAATATTCCAGGGAAAAGACAACGCACAAGGTCCCATTACTGTTGTTTTGAAGCCTTGTTATAAGGGCTAAGCCACATAATGTTAGACTTATAATATTATAATCATAAGTATACTTTTTTGCATGTAAGTTTGAACTTATTGCAAGTTGACAATTGTAAAATGCGTTCATACTGTTATTTTATTAATATTTGTCAATTTCTCTTATTCCAATTCACCAGAAAAACCATTGTAACAATCAATTAATTAATACAGCCAATTAATAAAGCCAATGTAATGTCTGTTATAAGATATACGTAATGACTTATTAACTTGTGTTTCAGAGGTCAAGGAGAATTTTAGATTTTTTAGAAAGGTCTATATCATACAGTTGAGGGACATTGTGAAAAGACCGGGTAGTTCACACCCAAAGTAGGGAATTCAGCCTACATTCCATCTGGGTAATGATAACTCCACCCATTTATGATGAGTATTTCTTGATATTATTAATCATTAACATAGCTCCCCTCGGTTTCACCATAAATGTAATACTGCCATCTAGTGGACACCAGAAACGATTCACCATAAATGTAATACTGCCATCTAGTGGACACCAGAAACGATTGCTACGGTTTGAATTTTCGCCTCTCGAGCTTCCGTAGGTCTGCTCTATTTACCATACTGTGTGTTTAGCAGGTGTCGTGTGAGTTACCTTTTGTTCAACGATATATAAATATATATTAAAAACCACTCTATGTTTAAATTACGATCACAACACGATATACTTCATTGTCTCTGACTACTCATTTGATAATTTTAGATTAGTTGTGCAATTACTGTACCGTAGCTTTCTAGCAGACAAGCTAGCTAACGTTACATGGTTAGCTACCTACAGTACCCAGCGGTGAATTGACGCCAAAGGTATAAAGAGATATTATATTAAATGTCTATGGTTGACACAGATTTCTGCTGGCAAGTATCGTGAAACCCAGACCACGACACCTGGAGTGACGAGAATGAATGTCGCTAAAAGTGGTTACCGTGTCTTCTCGGCAAACTCTTCAGCGGCCTGCACAGAATTGGCCAAGAAGATAACAGAGTAACGTTTAGTTCATGTGTTTCTTTCAGTCTCACCATTATTAGTTAATACTAAAAATATTAGGAATTGTTGTATTGTAGAATTTGCTATTAACCTGTTGTTAGGACATTACCCAGCAACGCCCTACAAGAGGTGTTTATGGTATTATGACATGACCTTTTTATATTTAAAAGAAATGTTAGATTTCTTTAAAAACATTTAGATTGTGAAATGGTGTGGCATGCTGCAAAGTCAGTGAATTTGCCTGAGAGTCCTTGCAATGTGCAGGACTGTGAAATTACTTAACACTTTACTTAACACCGCAATTTTCTATATGTGAATACCTTTACAAATTTGTATTATTATTTCACAGACGTCTGGGAGTTGAATTAGGCAAATCGGTGGTCTTTCAGGAGTCAAACAGAGGTGAGCAAGCCTGATGTGATTTAAGTTACTTACAAGCAGCCTACTGTAAAACGTGTTAACACATCAGCCTTGTACACACTGTTACAATATACAATAATTGTTTACCATATAATTACATTAAATTAACCATTTTTAATACAAATTGCCAACTTAATTGAACATCTACTAATAGATATTCCTATTTACAGAGACCAGAGTAGATGTGAAAGAATCTGTTCGTGGTCAAACTATCTTTATCATCCAAACCATTCCAAGGTTGGTAGTATTAAGACAGTATGGTTAGTTGTAAGACATGGGGTACTGCATGTCTTTTATAATGCATAAAGGAATTGACAACCTGAGTATATTAAAATTACCTGCACGTATAATCTTCCTTGCCTTTTTAAATATTAAGTTTTCTTTTACACTATACTACATTACAATATACTTTTCCAAAACATTACAATATACATTACAATATATACGTAATCATTTAACTGAAATTAGAAATAAATGTGTATTAAAGTAAATGTGTGTATTACTTTGCATTCACTAATCAAACTTAGCCTTACCTTGTTTCTGTAATACTTCCAGAGATGTCAACACAGCCATCATGGAATTGCTGGTCATGGCGTATGCCCTCAAGACCTCATGTGCAAAGAACATCATTGGGGTGATTCCTTACTTCCCCTACAGCAAGCAGTGCAAGATGCGAAAGAGGGGTTCGATAGTGTGCAAGCTACTAGCATCCATGCTGGCCAAAGCAGGTAATGACAACAAAGGTTCAAGCTACAACTCAACCTGACCTGGTAATATTGTGACTAGGATGTCAACATATTTTCTTTTTATTCTGAAGGTTTGACACACATCATCACCATGGACCTGCATCAAAAAGAGATCCAGGGCTTCTTCAGTTTCCCAGTGGATAACTTGCGTGCCTCACCGTTCTTGCTTCAGTATATCCAAGAAGAGGTGATAAACCAACTCTAAAGCGATGCATATGTTTAAAACCCTCCTGTTGTCCTCCGGGTCAAACTGACCTAACGCACTAGCTCTTTGTAACAGAGGGCGCCAATCCGAATTCTACAGCTTACACAGACACAATGTGCACTGGTGGCACAACAAGGTGTACATTTGAAACCAGAGGACAACAGGAGGGTTAAAAGGCACGAAAAAACAAATGCATAAATAAAGAAATATATACACAGCAATGACAGTAAAGAGAATGACACAGTCTGGTGGCATAATAAGATAAGAAGGGCAAGAGGTGGGTTTGAAGCAGGCCATATACAACATGCTTCTGACAAATGCACAAAATCAGTCAATCTGATATGAGGTTTGAAACTGTCTTCTTTTTCTCCCCATCAGATTCCGGATTACCGAAATGCTATAATTGTAGCCAAGTCCCCTTCAGCTGCCAAAAGGTCACTTAAAAAATACATAAAAAAAAAAAAAAAGTCATCCTAAGCTTCACCATGTACTGTTTCCATGTGAACACCTCCCTGCTTTCTTTTCCTGTATTCTTACAGAGCTCAGTCCTATGCAGAGCGGTTGCGTCTGGGTCTAGCTGTGATGCACGGAGAGGCCCAGTGTTCTGAGTCTGACATGGCAGATGGAAGACACTCCCCTCCGTGTGTACGCAACAGCTCAGGGCACCCTGGGCTTGAACTTCCTTGTAAGGTCGCAACTACATCCGTGTATAGCTCTGTAGGAGTTTTGCAAGGTTTTCTTTGTAGTTTGTTACATCTACATGGATAGCTGTGTGTGACCTGGTGTAGGCTATATGTATTTGAGACACTAGATCTTAGTGAGACACTAGATAGTCGCGTAATGTGATTTTAATCAACAGTAAAAGAAAGATATTTTATACACTAAACAAAATTACAAACACTTTCTTTTGCCCCCATTTATAATGAGCTAAATGTGAAGATCTAACACTTTCTCCATGTACATAAAAGGCCTATTTCTCTCAAATCTGTTTAATCTGTGTTGGTGAGCACTTCTAAAATAATCCACCCACCTAACAGGCACGTCAATATGCTGATCAGACAGCACGAGTATTGCACAGGTGTGCCTTAGGCTGGCAACAATAAAAAGGCCACTTGTGGCTGGTCTCAGATGATTTTAGAGATGAAGATGCTGGATGTGGAGGTCCTGGCTGGTGTGGTTACACGTGGTCTGCGGTTGTGAGGCCGTTTGGATGTACTGCCAAATTCTCTGAAACGTCTTTGGAGATGGCATAATGAACATTCAATTCCCGGAGAAATGAACATTCAGTTCACGGGAAACGGCTCTGGTGGACATTTCTGCAGTTAGCATGCCAACTGCACACTCCCTCAAATCTTCCGACATCTGTGGCCAGCCTAAGGCACACCTATGCAATACCTATGCTGTCTGATCAGCATCTTGATGTGCCTCACCTGTGAGGTGGATGGATTATCTCTGCAAAGGAGAAGTGACTAATTCAGATTCGGACAGATTTATGAACAATATTTGAGAGAAATGGGCCTTTTGTGTACATAAAGTCTTAGAGATCTATGAGTTCAGCAAATCATAAACGTGTGGCGTTTATAATTTTGTTAAGTGTAATTGACATTATTTTAACCCCATGAACATTTCCAATATGTCTGCTATTTGCAAAATATGGGTTTTATAATAGGAATAGAACAGTTGTCAAGATCATGACTGTACCAGTTATAATTAGCCATAAAACACCAAACTGCATGTTTTAACTCCTCAGATGCACTGCGTTCACTAACTGCAACCTCAGCAAGCTGCAATTTCTTACAAAAAACCTAATCAAAATCACATTAATAACTGTACATATATTTTTGTAATGGGAAACAATAGTGTTACTGATATATGGATACCTAAACATTAATCCTGTCCTTTCTTGTTAAGGCAGTTATTTAGTCTGAAACCTGACTGGATGCTTGTGTCATTGGCAAATGACTCCATATAGGCTATCCTGTGCCCAGTACTGCTTTCTCCATATTATTTATTATGGAATATTTTATTCTTACAGCATCGCTACCTTTTTGACTTAAAAAATCCTCATATTTGAAACACAATTTTAACAGTTTAACTACCGGTAAATGTTTTATTTTTATTTATTTTTATAAACAATTTCATACTTTGTTGATAATGTAGTACTTGTTAATTTATTTTCATGAAAAATGTGGAGGATTTTCCAAGTCTTGGCATTATGTCTTTTTGTCATGTCAAGTCTTTGTGTCTTTGTGTTAACGTGGTGTTTATTTGTTGGTAATAGCAGGCAAACAACAAGCTCCGTTCCCAGGCATAGAGCTCCCAAGTACGACCGTAAAATTAATTTGACTCTTTAAATGGTTCCTCAATATGTGCATGTATGAAGGGTTTTTGAGGTATCTTGTAAAAGATTCAGTGTATTTAAGAGGGACTTTTTGGTACATGAGCTTTATCTTTTTAGAAGTGTGTATGTTGTGTGTGTGTGAGTGTATATATATATATATATCTTATTGCTAAAGCAGACAGCACTTGTTTTAATCAGCATATTATTAATGCCTTGTGTTACAGTTGATCTAAACAGCCCTCAGTCTGATGTAATGTAAAATATACTACTACTAGATGAATAGTTTTACTGGATCATCAAAAACCCAGTTGGCTCTCTTTCCCATAAGAACTTTAAATCATCTGTGAAATTAACACCATTTCCCTAATGCATTTCCCCTTGTCCTGTAGGACTCAAATGCCAGTCAACACATTATGCTTCCTTAAACCCCACAATTACCATTGCAGTCATTACAATTGCATGGTTAAGCATGCTTTTGAAAGTTAAATCAATTTAAAAATGAAACAGAAGCGTGTTTGGCCTGTTTGAGCTCGATGCACACAGCCAACAGTAGATTGCTTGTCTGTGGAAAGCATTTGCTGTATTGCTCATCACTGTTGACACGCTTTGCTTGGTAGGAAAGAAGTTGCTGTATTGCTGTGTATTTGTGCTGCTGTTGTTGTGCATGGCTTGTTCCACTAGATGTCAGTCAAGTGCTATGAGGAGCCACAGAAAGACAAAAGTGAAATAGGAAATCCTGTTCCAGGCTTGATACCTCTTGTGTGGATAATGACTTCTGAAGATGAGCACTAATATGTTTAATTTGTTGCTTTGATTTAGCCCAAAGTAATGAAATATTAACTACAAGATTGCGTTTTCCGTGTTCATCAAGTCAAAGTTAATATTTTTAGTAAGTTCTTAGTCTACAACATGTTTATATATTAGATGTGTTTGTGGAGAGTTGTGTTTATGTGTATATGAAATCATTTCAAATCCTCCAATGAGCTGGCACTTGGCAAACAACCCTTCATCATGTCAGTCATTAACACTAGTACCACATCGACCTTTGTCTCACAGTCTGTTAGAATTATAGTAAAGTAATAATCATTAGCATTACATTTCAGTGCATTTCTTTCATTGGCCAAGTAAGGGCAATGGAGGTTAATAAGCACCGACATCAGTAAGGGTAAAGAAAAGTCAATGTTTAAAAGCAATTCTTGTGGAGTATTCGTGAACTATAGTTAGTGATGATCAACCTCTTGATTTTATTTATTATGTTTTTCTTCTTCCCTGGTGCATATTGGTTCAT
Source organism: Aphredoderus sayanus (assembly GCA_027564795.1). Classification (NCBI taxonomy): domain Eukaryota; kingdom Metazoa; phylum Chordata; class Actinopteri; order Percopsiformes; family Aphredoderidae; genus Aphredoderus; species Aphredoderus sayanus. The sequence goes on from JAODUG010053708.1 coordinate 13,945, forward strand.
AGAGTATGCAGACTGCTTCCACATGTCTGCTACAGCGCTGGGCAGATCTTGTGGTGTAAAGTCCTAAGATTGGGTATGCTGGGCAAAAAGGAAAGCATAGCATGTTCTGTACAGTAATGCGTTTTTTATTTTTATTTTTTTAAAAATTTTTCTTAGAGTGGCTAGGGTCGATTGGGGTAAAATGTATCAGCAGTGACACTTAATATAAATTCCAATTTTGATGTGATTTAAATTTCAGTAAAACCCTGGACTGCATAACTTGGGTTTTATTGAAACTGAGAAACAAATGCCAGTGGATGTCTTCCCTAGTAATGGATTTGAAAAAAAAAGTCTTGAATTTAAAATACACAAGTTGAGACTGTGGAACCCAATAGTGGTTAAAACACCAACATATTCTTGAATTAATTCCTTACATACAGCAAACAAATGAAATATTGAATCTGTATCATGTGGACTGCTGTATCTTCTGGTAAGAACGCTGTACAGCCAGAGGTTTTACTATAGTTCAAAAACACTTCTTGCTATTTTTACTTTGGGTGTAGTTTTGCTTTTCTTTTTAACCCATTTTACCCAATCTCCTCTGGGATTTACATTTATCACTCAATTGGATTCTGCGGGTATTCGTTAAATGTGGTTACAGCTAACTGGTCCATTTATTTCCTTTCCAGTGATGATGGCCAAAGAGAAGCCTCCCATCACAGTAGTAGGAGATGTAGGAGGAAGGATTGCCATCATAGTGGTAAGTGATTCAGAGAAATCTTTTCAACCACATGCATAGCACATATATAGCATTTAAACATGCTATTCCTCTAGTTTTACCACGCCTATGCAAATGGTCAACTTTGACTTCCCAGGATGACATTATCGATGACGTGGAGGACTTTGTAGCAGCTGCAGAGATCCTGAAGGAGAGAGGAGCTTATAAGATTTACATCATGGCCACACATGGCTTGCTGTCTGCTGATGCCCCACGTCTCATTGAGGAGTCTGCTATTGACGAGGTAACAAGGCCATATGGATCTGTTTAGTGACGTCCTACGGCCTGGTATCATGACTTCAGAAATATTTCATAAGCCTTGTTTAAGACTTGGTAAATTACTTTCAGCAGAAGCTTTTAGGTTTTCAACCGTATGGACCGCCGAACCTGTCAATCACGTAAAATAGTAACCAGATTACCTGGTTTTCCCTAGCAATGCGACTGTCCCCCAAACAAAGCTAGTTTTTAGTGGTTGTTAACCCTTGTGATGTCCTTAACCCTCGTAATGTACTCCGGGTCAGAATGACCCAAATCACTAGCTTTTGTGGCA
>JAODUG010053718.1:0-12060 GCA_027564795.1 Aphredoderus sayanus
CCCCCCCCCCCCCCCCCCCCCCCCCCCCCCCCCCCCCCCCCCCCCCCCCCCCCCCCCCCCCCCCCCCCCCAGAGGCCCCATCTGATGCTAATGATGCAATGGAGGGGTTGTGCATCTCTCCAGCATCAACTCTCCCTGAAATGAATGATATGCTAATTTATTTAATGAAATTATTATAGAGCTAGCCAGACAGATGTCTGCCTTAAATAAATAAATAAATAAATAAATACAGAAATATAGTTTAGATACATGCTAATTAAAATGAAAGTAAATGTAGTAGTAATTGTACAAAGTGGCCAGGATTCATAATCTAAACTGATTTTGTGATTTTGGGCAAAATGCAAATAATTAAATGGTTTTATTTCAGTCTGTGGGGACAGCCCCATGACATTCTAAAACAATGATTATAAAGATGTGATGAGACAGAAGTCTGGGGATTTTTTTGTTGAGATGAATTGTAGAATAGGACCATAAAACAACCAAATACAATGTATATCTTCTGTTAACCATTAGTGTCATTATATATATATATATATATATATATATATATATAAATAAAGGCAGTGAGCTAGTTAACTGTTAACATCAGTCACATTTTTACTGTGTTATTTGTCACAATTTGCACTCCTTAGATAACTGTTGCAAACATGGTAGTTGAGTAATCAATAGTAAGCTTTATTTAAGTTCACAACGTTTAGCCGGTTTAGCTATCCCCTTGGCACATTAGCCAGCGGTCCAATGATGATGACAGCTGTCGTGCCGAACTTGTTTCCCCCGCCGAAATTGTTCCTTTGTCTTCACTTTGGTTTGTTGGCCATCCCAATCGAGTCAACATGAATATATTAGTGTTAATATAACGTATAATGTGCTTTTGCTCAAATGTATTGTAGTATAACAAAACGGCTGTCTAGCTGAAACACAGCCACCGTTACTGTAGCCTGTAGCTTATTACCGGTATTTTATCAACCACTGTACAGTACGTTACTGCACAGTACGGTACTGTAAGTTGTCTCCGCCTGTCTGCAATGGAATCCGTTAATATACAGTAGCGTTGTTACTGACATAACTACACTGCAGTATGTACAGCATGGTGGTCTTTGGTGCAGTATGTGGCTTATTAACTTACTTTTGCTCTTCGTTCTTTCGATGTGGAATTCATACTGGCGAACTGGGGTGGGTGACAACGACCCGGTCTTCCCAAATCTTATGTTTGTTGCAGAGTTTAACGCCTCTTTGAAGTAGATCACAGACGTTGGAGAGAAAGTCTCTTCCGGGCTGTCAACGTGTCCATTGTTATCTTGACAGGCTGCTCTTCCAGAGACGTCCAAACTTTCTGCACTACGTGCAGAGTGCAGCTGCAGGTCTGATGTTGACATGTCTCCCTCCGCCATAACTCAAATCAGCTTCACCTGACCAGCGAGTCGGTAGACGGCATCATACGACTTGGCTAGCAGCTAACTGGTGTCATATACACACCGAAACATCGACAGCTGGTCCACAATTTACTACAAAATCAGCCCTTTACAGTACATTCCTCCACAGCCCTCTCCTGCCCTCTGCGAACCGACCTGAAATCAACAGGAAACCGGAGGCACTGGAATTAGCGCGAGAATTGGCACATAACGTTGGCTAGCGCAGACATGTGTCTGCTGTAGTTTGGTTAAGCCGCTAGGGGCAGCTAAACTCCACATATCTAAAAAATGTACTCTTGTGCAAGACTTCTTGACCTGTGTATATATGGCATACGTTTATAAGCATCCTAGAGAAAGATGTCTAACCCACCTGCTTAATACTGTAACTGACTGTACTCACAGTTATATTTGGATAAAAGAGTCTGCAAAATTGTGTGTGTGTGTGTGTGGGGTAAACCATACTAAGGACTAGAGAATCCTCCTGCACCAGCCCCCCCAAACACACACACACTAATAGGTGCATGGCTGTTCTTAAATCATTGACTATTTTAGTTGTTTTATTGTTATTAATATTCTGTTACTTGAAGTGCAGCTGCTCTGCCTAGCCTATTGGCAGAAAAGATAGATTTGCCAAACAAGCCAGGCCAAAGCGGTCCCGATTGGTTACACTGTCTTCTGACGGTGTAAAAATGTGAAGCATTTTATAGAAGTACTGACTTATAGAACCAGAGAAGAAATTACACTTAATGTATAAATCCTACATAAACCATCTTTAAGTTTGTCAAAGCAATTGTATTTTTTATACCTGTATAGCCAACTGATTAATATCTTCAGCACAAGGTACAATTTATTAGTGGATAACAATTGGAGAAAAAAAAACCGTCATCAAAATGTATGTAACATTAACAAAACAACTAAATTGAGTCTTTCATAATGTATTCAGTTATGTAAAATGTTAATTTAGTCCTTACAGGTTTGTGCAGGTCTGTGTTCAGATTTTTGAAGTAAAAATGCAGTAGTGACAAGTAGGCTACCAGCAGTTTGTGTGACTTGACTTTGTCATAGATTAACAGTTATTTCACATTGAAATAACAACAATATTGGCTTGGTTAGTCGGTTCATAGACCCTGTGTAATAGTGCTGATTAAGAGCTTGTGTTTCCATGTAATGCACGTGAAGTATGTGCCTATGTCACTAAACATTTATTAGGTTTGTAAAGGTGACCTAACCAATGTTTTAGACCAAAATATTATTGGTATACATAAAAACAAATTATTAAAATGAATAAACTTTTAAATATGTTTGTGAGATGGCTTAGGTAACCTAAATTAATTTAAAAACACACTTGATTCTTTAACATCACAAGGGTTAAAGATAGAATCCTAAACATTTCATCACTGCCACCTAAATTTCATCACTGCCACTTAGAATGAGATATGTCCTCATTTAAATAAAACGTTTGTGTAGAAAGAGTAAATGTATTTTACAACTAGTATGTGGAAAGCTATTATTTTAACCCTCATGATGTCCTACAGTCAAAATGACCCAAATCACTAACAGATAGAAGGCACTCAACCTAATTCTACAGCTTACACACACATATGATGTGCACTGCTGGTACAGCAAGGTGTGAGTTTGAAACCCGAGGACAACAGGAGGGTTAAAAGGCACATAAAAACAAACAAATACATAAAAATAAAAAAAACACTTAAGAAAACTACACAATCAGGTGGCGCCATCTGGTGGCACAATAAGATAAAAGAAGGTAAACAGGAGGGTTAAAAGGCACGATATCTTAACTGAGAAAATGATTAACTGGGTTTTCTGCTACAATAAAAATAATCATAAACAAAGATAAAGAAACATATAGGCTATATGATAGGTATGTACATACTCACTGTACAACATACACTGTATGTTGAATCATGATGCCTCAAAAGCAGTGGTTTGCTCCTTAATACACAATTTAGTTTAACTGACCAGCGGTATAGATGGATCCAAGCCATTGCCAGCCTCACCAGTAACCATCGCAACATTCATAATATACCAGCTACAGAATAATGCACATGTATACTAGGGCTATAGTCAAGCCCACCTTTGACAGTGTCATGTGACATGTGGGTCTGTGCAGCCATGAGACTGTCATGTGTTTAAGGGCTACAGAAAAACACTTGATTTGAGATGTCGTCTACATACAAGCAAGGCCACCTTCTAATGTGATCAGCATTAGCATTAATGGAGGGCTGACAGAATAATCACTTAATAAACAAACTTTATTCGTGATTTAACTAGTTTACAAACAAAATACAAGTAAAAGAAGATGAAAAGTCTCTACTGGTTGGGTCTGGTCTCTTCTGGTCTGGTCTGCTGGTCTCTACTGGTCTGGTCTGGTCTGGTCTCTACTGGTCTGGTCTGGAGGCGTGTCATGATCCCAGAGTAGTGGCTGGCTGCTGGCCCCTCCCCCCCGTGTATCAACAAGGCATTCTGGGAGAAATCCAAGAAGAAACAAAACACTAATATTGTATTACTCATCATCATGTACCAACATGATGATGAGTAATACTTACAAATTGTATTATGTGATTATGTACCAACACACTGGGCCTAATTATAACTAACCTAATTATATAGTGTATGATATAACATCATACAATTACTGCTGGTCACTTCTACAACAATCAGGACATTTAGTAGTATTTAGCGTTAATAAAGACCCATTAGGAGTACAGTTACAATGTTAAGACCCACAGTGAGTACAGTTACAATGTTAAGACCCACAGTGAGTACAGTTACAGTGTTAAGATGTACAGTGAATACAGTTTCAGTGTTAAGACCCACAGTGAGTACAGTTAGTGTTAAGACCCACAGTTAGTACAGTTAGTGTTAAGACCTACAGTTAGTACAGTTAGTGTTTAGACCTACAGTGAGTACAGTTAGTGTTAAGATGTACAGTGAGTACAGTTAGTGTTAAGACCCACAGTTAGTACAGTTAGTGTTAAGACCTACAGTGAGTACAGTTAGTGTTTAGACCTACAGTGAGTACAGTTAGTGTTTAGACCTACAGTGAGTACAGTTAGTGTTAAGATGTACAGTGAGTACAGTTAGTGTTAAGACCCACAGTTAGTACAGTTAGTGTTAAGACCTACAGTGAGTACAGTTAGTGTTAAGACCTACAGTTAGTACAGTTAGTGTTTAGACCTACAGTGAGTACAGTTAGTGTTAAGACCCACAGTGAGTACAGGTAGGCCAGGCAGGTCGGGCATCAAACCAACAAACTCCCAGTTGGGAGCAAACCCCCTGGCCATTAGGCTCACCTGGCTCGTCCCTCTGCTCTGGTCTGAGCTCTTCACCACCTCCTCCTCCTCCTCCTCCTCCTCATTGGCCGGGCCGGGCTCAGGAGGCTCAGCGATTGGCTGCATGGTGGCCAGGAGGGCGGGGAGGGTGAAGCAGGAGAGGAGGCGGGCCTTCAGCATCTGGTAGGCGGGGTTAGTGGCGAAGCGTGCTGCCACCATCCGACGCACCGCGCCCACTAGCTCCGCCTCTGACGGAGGCTCCGCCCCCAGGCTGCTGGGAGCTGAAGGAAGTCAAAACTACAAGTTACTACAGTGTTGCTATGGTGTTACTACAGTGTTGCTGTGGTGTTGCTACAGTGTTGCTATGTTTTTGCTGCGGTGTTGCTAGGGTGTTACTACAATGTTGCTATGGTGTCGCCACGGTGTTGTTATGGTGTTGCTACGGTGTTACTACAGTGACAGTGTTGCTACGGTGTTGCTATGGTGTTGCTATGGTGTTACTATAGTGTTGCTATGGTGTTGCTATGGTGTTGTTACGGTGTTGCTATAGTGTTGCTATAGTGTTGCTACGGTGTTGCTATTGCATTGCTACGGTGTTACTATAGTGTTGCTACGGTGTTGCTATGGCATTGGTGTGTACCTTCTGTGTCCTCTGGGTCTGTGGGGGGGATAGATGGCCACCCGAGCCGGGTGTAGTCGTGGTCCGGGGTGGGGGCGGGGCAGGGCGCGGAGGGGGGGAGCAGTGTGAGGGCGGCGCTGGTGATGGCTGGGCGGGCAGAGAGCAGCGCTCGCAGCGTGCTGAGGGAGGAGGGGAAGGGGGGCAGGTAGGGCAGCCCCACCCCCAGCCCCGGCACCGCCACGCCCTCCCGCCCACCCAGCCACGCCTGCACTGCCTTGCGCCCCTCTCTGCTCACCAGGGAGTGGTGGAAGTGCAGCTCCTCTGTCCTGGGGCCAGGGGGCGCTGCAGGGCCCGCACCGACCGCTGCCTTGGTGGCCACGGGGGAGGGGCAGGGAGGGGCGTGGGGGGGAGGGGGCTGATGGACGAAGACGTTGACTGGCTGAGGCAGGCTGGGTGAGAGGACCAATGGCAGCGCTGGAGGCGGGGAAACGCCCAGCGGGACCAGGCCATTGGCCGTCATCATCCACATGGTGCATCCAAGAGCCTGCTGGGCAGGCTGCAGGGGAAGAAGACTCTGGGGGGAGCAGCGCCTCCTGCTGGCCTCAGCCTGTCAGTACCACACACGCAGTTATCACACGGTGTTATACACTGTCCTGACCACCGGGTGGTGTTATACACCCTCCTGACCACCGGGTGGTGTTGTACACCCTCCTGTGCGGTGTTATACACTGTCCTGACCACCGGGTGGTGTTATACACTCTCCTGACCACCGGGTGGTGTTATATACCCTCCTGACCACCGGGTGGTGTTATACACTCTCCTGACCACCGGGTGGTGTTATCCACCCTCCTGACCACCGGGTGGTGTTATACACCCTCCTGACCACCGGGTGGTGTTATATACCCTCCTGACCACCGGGTGGTGTTATCCACCCTCCTGACCACCGGGTGGTGTTATACACCCTCCTGACCACCGGGCGGTGTTATATACTCTCCTGACCACCGGGTGGTGTTATATACCCTCCTGACCACCGGGCGGTGTTATATACTCTCCTGACCACCGGGCGGTGTTATCCACCCTCCTGACCACCGGTCATGTGTATAACACATAATGGGTCCTAATTGGTCCTAATCACCATGACAACCCTACCAGTATGCTCATTCCATTGACAGCAATACAACATGCAGCAGGTTACCTTGGATACGGCTGCTTCCTGCAGGGCTCTGGCCTTGGCGCTCGGCATCCTCGCTCTCTTGCCACCGCGCTCCACCCTCTGATTGGTGGAGGCCTGGGGGCTGCCCCGGCGCCGCCGCTTCCTCCCCTGGGGCGGGGCAGCGTGGCTCGGGGTGGACGAAGGTTTGGGCGAAGCCGAGAGCGAGGGATTCTGGGAAAGGGGAGCAATGCCGTCGCGGCCCAGAGGGACCCCGGTGGGGGCGGGGCCTGTAGGGGGGCCGTGGAGGTGCTGGTACCGGACCACCGGCAGCATGTAGGGGAGCACCCACACCCCCGCCTGCTGGGGCTGTGGGGGGGTTAGCCCCAGCGGCTGTGGGGGGGGCAGGGGGAGCTGGTGGGGGGTTGGGTGGAGCTGCTGCCCCTGGGGCTGTGGGGGGGGCAGGGGGAGCTGCTGCCCCTGGGGCTGTGGAGGGGTTAGGGAGGGCTGTGGGGGTGTTGGGGGGCGCTGCGTGCTGCGGTGCAGTCTGAGCTGTGCGGCCACAGTGTGGGGGTTGGGGGGCGGGCGCGGGGAGGGCGGCGGGGGAGGGGCGGGGATCGCCCTGCGTGAGCGCTGGGCGATGACCTCCCTGCAGCCCAGCGTGTCCACGGCCTGCAGCAGCAGCAGCGCCCGGAAGGCGGGTGTGGAGGGGGGCGGGGCCCCGGCCGGGGCCAAGCGGTGGGCGGGGCCGGGCCGGGCCAGGAGGTGCAGCGGTACCAGCACGCGCCCCACCCAGGGCGCCACGGCGACCATCAGCTCGTAGTTGAAGGACAGGTCGTTGACGCCGCCGCGTCTCCTGTTGCCGTAGAAACGCTGCTGCCTCCCCTTGCAGGCGGCGGCGTGGCGCTGCAGCAGCAGGGAGCGCACCTCTCCGCTCCCCACCTGACGCAGGGCGGCGGGGCCGTGCCGCTCCGCCCTGCCCAGGGCCCGCGGGGCTAGCCCCACCAGGGTGCAGCGGCCACGTCCCCCCACCAGGGTGCAGCGCACCCGCACCTCCCCCCTCTGCACAGGGCCTGGGGGGGGCGCGCCCACCAGCTCCCCTGCCCGCTGGCCCTCCCCCCCCGCGGGGAGCCACTCCTCCAGGGGGGGGAAGACGTAGTCTGGCTCCTGCTTCTCCTGCTGCTGCTCCTCACCCACCCCCTCCTCCTCCTCCTCCTCCTCCTCCTCGCTGTCCATGTACACCACGTCCTCCGCCAGCTCCTCCTCCTCCTCCTCCTCTTCCTCCCCGCTGCTCGGCGTCTCCTGTTTTATCTGCCTGGCTGCCCCCTCCCGCTTCCTGGGCCCTGCACCGCCCCCTGCCCCTCCTCCTGCTGCCCCCGCCTTGCCCATCCCCTGCACACACACACACACACACACACACACACACACATTTTATAGTAAAAACATTTTACAGTTTTCCAATATTTATACATTTTACAGCTTAGAGGTCAATGTGATGTAGCTTCGCGTGACCTTCCTGATCTTGCGAGCTGGGGATCAACGCCACTGTAGTCCGAGTAGCAGCTGAACTTTTAAATCAGCACCGTTGTTATAGCTACGGGCGTGGTTTAGGTGTGACAACAGAGAAAGCGACTTGTAAACTTAAAAACAATGGCGGATCCTAAAAAGCTTAACGTAATTAGAACAGCTTTTTTAAGGCTTTTTTAAAGCTTAAGGCTTTTTTAGACAGAAAATATGTTTTCGCTGTACTCCCAACTTGTTTCGGCGATAGTTTAATTTCATACGTCATATGGTTGATTGGTCAGAGTGGTTGAAGTTACGGTGACAGAAAAATGGTTCATCCAATCAACTTACAAGATGTTTATGATAGAAACCGTCCTAAACAAACAGATCGACTTGTGAACAACAATCTATCTGGCATGTCAGGTTAAACATGATGTGCATTTTAATTGAATAAAATAGTAATCTGTAATAGAAGGCATTCCACGACAGTAACCATGGCAATCCGTTACTTAGATTCTGTGTCATTACCTTGACGATCTTCTTCCACTCTCTCAGACACTGGGCGTCAAAGCGGTTTGGGATCTCAGCAGCAATACGCGACCAGCGCCCTGGAACACACACACACACATACACAGACACGCACACACACACACTGTTGGCAGGGCCTGTAGCACACCACCCAACCCAAACTCACAGCCATCTTGTTTAACACTACCAATGTCATTTGGAGCTTAGGCTGGCTATATGTATTAGCATACTATCTACTGTACCTACACTTACATACTTTATCCCTTACTAAACACACCTCCTTAGTGTTAAAGTGTATTTACATCTCCTTAGTGTAAAGTGTATTTACACCTCCTCCGTGTAAAATGTATTTACACCTCCTTGATGTAAAGTGTATTTACACCCCATTGGTGTAAAGTGTATTTACACCTCCTTAACGTAAAGTGTATTTACACCTCCTTAGTGTAAAGTGTATTTACACCCCCTTAGTGTAACGTGTATTTACACCTCCTTGATGTAAAGTGAATTTACACCCCCTTAGTGTAAAGTGTATTTACACCCCCTTAGTGTAAAGTGTATTTATACCCCCTTAGTGTAAAGTGTACTTACACCTCCTTAGTGTAATTTACACACCTACTCCATGTTTCTTGACCAGCTGGAGCAACAGCAGTCTCTCTTGGGGGTCAAAGGCTCCTCTCTTCCAGCCTGCCTTCAGACAGTCATGGTACCTACACAAACACACGGTCATGTGACCTGACCAACCAATCAGAAGGGCGGAAGCCTCAGCGGTGTGTCCTTACCTGTCTCTACAGGATCCGTCTGTCCGCCCAGGAACCTCCATCCTGACCTTCCACCAGTGCTTCTCTCCGTGACGCGCCACCGCTGATAGCAACATCTACTCACACACACACCAAGTTACACTCTAGTTACCAGCTTGTTGCACTCTAGTTACCAGCTAGCTACCAGCCAGCTACCAGCCAGCTACCAGCTAGGTACACGCTAGTTCCAAGCTAGTTGCACTCTAGTTACCAGCTAGTTATGAGCTAGTTACCAGCCAGTTACCAGCTAGTTACACGCTAGTTACCAGGTAGTTACCAGCTATATGCACTCTAGGTATCAGGTAGTTGCACTCTAGTTACGAGCTAGTTACCAGCTACTTACCAGCTAGTTGCACTCTAGTTACCAGGTAGTTGCACTCTAGTTACCAGGTAGTTACGAGCTAGTTACACTCTAGTTACCAGGTAGTTGCACTCTAGTTACGAGCTAGTTACCAGCTGGTTACACGCTAGTTACACTCTAGTTACCAGCTAGCTAGCATCAGGCAGAGGAGTTACCTGGTCCTCCTCCTTGGTCCAGGCCCCTCGGCGGATGGAGGGGTTGAGAACCTGAGACCACCTGTACATCAGCTGGGCTGGGTCACGCCCCTCCATCAGGTAGCTCACTGTGCAGACAGACAGGCAGACAGACAGACGGGTAGGTAGGTACACAGGAATACAGATAGACAGTCAGGCACACAGACAGGTTGGTAGGATATGGGGATCATACTCTGGGTGTACTGGGATCATATCCTGGATGTAGGGGGAAATGGGGACCATACTCTGAGTGTAAGGGGACCATACTCTGAGTGTAAGGGGACCATACTCTGGGTGTAGGGGATGTAGTTTCCAATCCTCATCTTCTCGACGAGCTCCCTCAGCTGGAGATCTTCCTCATGAGACCAGAGGCTTCTCTTGAACGTTTTGGAGACAAAACACTGGAAGGTCTGGAGACACATGAAAGCTGTCCTGCCAGTCTGGCTCACAGACAGGTAGTGACAGACAGAGAGACAGACAGGTAGATGGAGACAGACAGGCAGAGAGACAGACAGGCAGATGGAGACCGACAGGCAGAGAGACAGTCCGGTAGATGGAGACAGACAGGCAGAGAGACAGACAGGTAGAGAGACAGGCAGACACACACAGACATTAGGACCCTGTTGCCCATTAAACCAGACAGGCAGATGTACCTCACTGTGTGCAGACATGCTTCATAAGCTAACACACATAGCCCCCTCAACCTCCTCACCCCCAGCTTCTGGGCGATGGCCTCCCAGTCTCGCTCCTGGTGCTTCCTGCTCAACACCTCCAGGGCACGGATCTCCTCCTCCTTCCAGCTGCTCTTGTTGATGGACGGGTGCAGGAAGTTCTGCCAGAACCTCTTGATGTCATCTGCCTCCTTGGTGCCCTCAAACTGACACACACACACACACACACACTTAAGGTAAGAAGGTAGACAGACAGACAGATACAGGCAAGACAATACACAGATAAGACAGGCAGGTAGGGGGCAGACAAACAGATATAGATACAGACAGGTAGACAGACCAACAGACATGCTGACAGGCAGGCAGACAGACAGACCGGCAGGCAGGCAGGCAGGTATAGATAGACGCAGTGGGACAGACAGACAGGTAAACAGACAGACAGGTATAGATGCAGACAGGTAAACAGAAAGACAGGTATATATGTAGATAGACAAACAGGTATAGATATAGACAGACAGACAGGTATAGATGTAGACAGAGACAGGAAAACAGACAGACAGGTATAGATGCAGACAGACAGGTAAACAGACAGACAGGCATAGATGCATACGTCTATATTGGAGATCTTCTGCCAGTCATGATCGTCGTATCGATCACCGATCAGCTCCTCCTCCTTCTTCGCCCTGGCCAATCAGGAGACAGATAATGCTGTTGGCCATTAAAGGGACACTGCACTATTTATGGGTTTGTGTTTTAAAAACCAGTGGTACAAGAATATTGTCTTGGTTACAAATAGGCTCTCACGGTTCTCTACCCCTCCCCTACAGCTGTTATAGTACCACCCTGTTCTCTACCCCTCCCCTACAGATGTTATAGTACCACACTGTTCTCTACCCCTCCCCTACAGCTGTTATAGTACCACCCTGTTCTCTACCCCTCCACTACAGATGTTATAGTACCACACTGTTCTCTACCCCTCCCCTACAGCTGTTATAGTACCACACTGTTCTCTATCCCTCCCCTACAGATCACATGGTGTGCTACCACACACACACACACACACACACACACACACACACACACACACACACACCTGAGCAGGCAGATGTCTGCCTCCAACTGGTCTATCTGCTCTCGGAGGAGGGCCTTCTCTGGGGGGGGCAGCGTGGACAGCTTCTGGCTCAGGTAGTCCACGCTGGAGCATGCACGCACACACACACGCACACACACACACACACACACACACACACACACACACACACAGGTGTCACATATTCAGCTGGTCGTACAGGACAGGGGTCACATGGTCACATGGTCATACCGGGACAGTTTAGGCTGAATGAGCTTCTTCAAGGAGTCTCGGGCCACAGCGTGGATCAGCAGAGTCTTCTGCCAGCCCTCCCCTGACAGGAAGTGACATCAGAGAAGACACAAGATGTACTGCATGTGAGCGTGCTCCACCAGGCTACATAGAGTCCCCTACAGGCCCATAAGGAGCATGCATGCTCCACCAGGCTACATAGAGCCCCCTACAGGCCCCTAAGGAGCATGCA